>JXTC01000100.1:340681-459219 GCA_002914845.1 Trema orientale | reverse complement strand
AGTCCTTATAGATCATTATACTTATTTTGATCTCATACTTTATTGTGCCCTATGTGACTTTTGACTGTTTCATAAAGTGGAGGTTTGATGTATGCCACTTTGACATGTCTCTTATGGTCATGATTGATTCGACCTAAAGGGACATTGTTGGAAAAGCAATTAGACTAAAGCTAATTGATTCGAGGACGAAAGGAAGATTATTTAGTAATACATCCAAGTTTTATGTTTACAGTCGACAAATTATATCACTACTGGGTATAGTAGTATAATTTTAAATATAAGAATGAGAGGGGTCTATGCATTGCTCCTAAATATAGATATAAGGGATTGGAGGTGCTAGATCCGATATGGCTGAATAAGTCTGGGGCATAACGAGACACTTAGGGATATTCTATGCTGGTCCTTATAAGAGTTGATATAGTACTCCCGAACTTTCCTTTGCAGGTGGCTCGACGGTCACACTACTCATTAGCCAAGTATGAACAGAATTATTAGTAGGACGATGATGAGAGATATCATGCACACTATTTGTGAGTGGGAGATGTTGGACTTTTTGGCCCAAAGTCTTATTGGACACCCATAGTTGGTGCATGGTCCAATATGAGTAGAATACATATCAGATAAGATATTTGAATGCTTAATTTGAATCAACGTATTAATATCTGATAAGGCTTCTATTAATTAGGGATTTTCCTATTCTTTAGGGATAAGTGAATATCCTTATTTGAATAGAAATGATACGTACGCTCTCTATATGTACATCATTAATTAGAAGGCTTGAAAAATATATAGAGAAAAATATACGCTATCTCCCATCTATCTCTCTACCTAAACAATTCCAGTGAGTGCTCTTGAGTGGTGGAATCTGTGGTGGTCGTTCTTGTAACACCACTAACTGTGAGTATTCAAGTAGGAGTCTTTCTACAACGGACGTGAGGTGTACAACGGACACGAGGCATCAAAGTGATTCCTATACCGGCGGTAGGTTTGAGGATTCAATCGGCACCACAGTCACCCACGCTTCTGACAAACCAGAATCGACCTGCATGGCTCAAGAGGCATGATTGCTCTCTAAGTGAATGTGAGCCATAGATGCATAACTTCTCTCAGACGAAGGTTTTCTTTATTTTTCTTTTTTTGTTTTAATTGTAACCCGTATAGTTCCGTCTATTTGGTATTAAAATAATATATAATGTGTTATAATCTCATTTGTTGGACAAAGAATGTAGACAGGTGATTCTAGTCCAATTTTTTATTGTCAAAATTAAAAACATGGGATAGTCCCGCCATATTTCTTTTATATATATATATAAACAGACTCTTTAAGGGAATATTATTAATCAAAGCAACAAGCTTCAAATTATAATGCAAGCATAATAATTACAATTTCAAACTTCTCAAAGAAAAATAGATCACAAATACAACTAAGAACGAATGTGTGGGTTACCCTAATTCTTTAAGAGAAAGAGATAACAAGAACTACTAGTAATCTATTGATTTTAACACTTGCTCTTGGCTACATTCTTGATGGGATAAATTATATAAGGCCAGTTTGAATTGAAATCTATGCACGTGAAAAAGAAAAGAAAACAAAATTGGCTACTAAGTATATCTGGATTTGAGAAGAAATCTCAGATTTAAGACCTGAACTGGACTAAAGTCCACACAAAATATGGTACTACAAAGTAGATCCAGATCTTGATTTATTAAATCTGAAAAAAGAAAAAGAGAAAGGAAACATAGAGGAGGAGGAAGAAGAGGATGAGGAGAGGAAGCCGAAGAAGGAGAAGGGAAGACCCCCCTCTCCAGCTTTCAAGCGGAGCGATATTGACTTTTTTGTTGGGAGGAGATGTAGGTAGAGAGAGAGAGGCTAGGATTTTTTTTCCATCTGTCTTCAGCTCTCTTTCAAAAATTATGTCCCGCCATATTTTTGGATGTCAAATATCATTAATCAATCATAGATGTCTAAAGCGTCTGCATAGCCATCCATATATATTTTTTTATTATTTTAAATCTGGTAGTCCTATGCTGGTGTAGACAAGTAGTTGTGTCTCTGTGTAGCCACTTTTGGAGACGTATTTCATCAAATGCGCTGGTAAAAGTAATGTTTCCTATAGTAATACTGGCTGAAAAATCAATGGTAGCATTTTTATTTAAGATATTATGGTTGTATTTTAAAGCAAGTTTAAGAATTCTTTTGGAAGTGGATTTTATTTTACAGTTATTGAGTAGTTGGCCCTTGCTAATTAGCTAGTGACATTTGGTTTTCTATAACAATAAACTATTTGAATAATGTATTTTGCTTTATTGTCTATATTATTATTATTTTTGATATAAACAAGCTCCTCAAAGGAATATCATTAATCGAAGCAAATTGTTTCAAATTATAATATAAGCATAAAGATTACAATTCAAACTCTTCAAAGAAAGGAGACGAAAAATGGATCACAAACAAAACTAAGAACAAATGTGTGGGTTACCCTAATTCTTCAAGAGAAAGAGATTACAAGGACCACCAGCAATCTATTGCCTTCAACATTTGCTTCTGCCTGCATTCTTAGCAGGGTAGACTATATGAGGTCAGCACCAATTGAGATCTATGCTGTTAGAAAAGAAAATAAAATAAAAACCAGCCACTAAATAGATCTAGATCTGAGAAAAAATCTCAGATTTAAAATCTGGACCGGACTAAAATGCACACAAAAGGTGGTACGATCTGGACTTATTAAAACTGAAAAAAAAAGAAAAAAGAAGCAAGTAGGAGTAGGAAGAAAAGATTGAGGAGAGGAGGCCGAAGATGGAAAAGAGAAGACCCCCTAATCTCTTGCCTCCAAACAGGGTAGTACTGGCTTTTTTGTTGGAAGGAGATGCAGGTAAAAAGAGAGGGTAGGGTATGGCTACCATGTATTTTTTTGTTATTCGGAATGTAGTTCATTAAATATTTATGATTTTATATCTAAAATAACAATAATTTTCAAATTAAAATTCAAAGGTGTCTTTTTTCTTATACAACAACATTTATTAATCTTTATTATTCCATCTCAATTTTAATGATTGTTGTTATTTCACCTCAATTTTTAATAATATATTATGATTTTGGCCTTAGCAACGATTAATTAATGTGTGTTATTAAAAATAATAGAGCATTATTCTTGTATAGAGTTAGGCAGTTAGCTACAAACATGCGTCCTTCTAAAATCAAGTGTCCTAATTTTGTACACATCATATATCTCAAATTCCCAATCTTATTGTGTATAATTCCATAGAATGTAACATGATTAATTTTTTTTTTTTAAAAAGACGAAGTTTAATGAGAATGTGAATGTTCACTATATGCTACCATTATTGAGCACTTTTTTTTTTTGTCTTCTTTTGAAAAAGAAATAAATATTAGCATATGAAATATCTTAGACGTGAAAATAAATTAAAAAGATTGTTATGTGACAAAAAGAAATTAATAGGATACAAAAATATAAAGCAATGCTACAGAATACAAGTGCTGTGCAGCATTACAGAGACATATGTGTCTGTCACTAGATAATTCTAATTAATAAATTAGATCCAATATGGACTCACTTAAAATATAATTATAATTAGTTAGTAACAGGCTAACAAATCATGTGATGTTAGACATCATATAATGTCTCATAGCATTACTAAAAAATATATACACATAATAATATACGTAATAATATAGCATGTTTTTTAACTACTTAAAAGTTTTTAAATCTATTAAATCCATGTACATGAGCGGCTTAAAAAAAAACATGCCCACATTGTTGTGCGTATGCTTTTTGCGGATATCCACAGCATCACTCGTGTGCGAAGTGTCAAAAGCTCCCACAGAAATAATTGATTGGAGATACTGACTAATAATTTCTGCTTACAAAATCATGACGGGCTTGACAATAGCAATCGATCAAGTTGATCTTTGACATTAAAATGCGAAATACATTGCACCTCGTTAAGATATCTCTCTCAAAAAAAAAAATAAAAAAATCAGACGATACTGTAAACGAAAATATGCATAAAATTTAAAAATAAAATACAAATAATAGTAACATCATCAGAGAAAGGGAAATGATTCCACCAATTAAAACGTCGTCGTCTTTTATCTTTTCTTTAATAATATAATAGTTGGTTGCAATACCTATGTTTTCTTTATTCTTCTTCTAAATAATGGACCTTTCGTCCAGCTTTAACCAAGTTTTGCACATTAATCTTTATTTGGGGATATGCATGTTCCTTTCTGTTCATGCATTATTTATTGCTATTATTTTTTCTTATAGAATTTGTATAAGTACTTGTATATATTCTGCTACGAGGTCAAAATCATTTACTTAAGGAAAAGGGCACGAGAATAATGAAAAAAGGGCCTATTATTACTAATAGAGGAAATTATAGAAAACACAGAGTTCTAAAGTTATTAACATAAATACTGTACCCTTTTTTTATTTAATTTGATACGGCGTTTTTAAAAAAATTACCAACATGTTTCCCATTTCTTCATCTCTCTCTCCAGTTAGATCCAAGTATTGGATGATATTAGGATTGCAAATAAACTAATAGAAATCCTAAATTATTCATGCTAATTGACAGGTTAAGATTTGTTGAATATATATGAGTCCATAGCTAATCTGTATAGGATTAGAGATGGAGAGACCGAAGGCGGAAGTATGAACAAGAGATGATGTCTTGAGGGTTTTTTGTCTTCTGCAGCCTAAAGCCTAATGTCACTCAGATGGAGTTCTCTGTAACTGATGGTGGGTTACAGGGAATTGAGCATACATGATATTTGGCTGCAGGGACTATAACCCTAATAGGTTCTTTAAATAGATCCTGGGTATCCATCAAACCCAACTGGGTGACTAACAGGGTATCCACATTGATATCCATGTTCAGTTGGATATTCTGACCAAGCCTTACTTATTGGGTCTGCTTAAGAATAATATAGTACAATACAATTATTTAAAATATATGGCCTAATATAGGAAATAGAATTTCTTAACAATCTCCCACTTGGGTCACATATGCACCGTATACAATTATATTGCAAATTCAAGTATGGCCATGAAATTGCCATATTATTCCTGAATATCCCTAAAGTTACAATCCCGTCCATCAGACATATCAACAAGAAACCAAAGCGCTTGTCATTGCACTTATTTGTATAGCAACTAGAACTCTCAATGATCACTGTACTAATATACCTGAATGATATAGATCGAGTATGGAATGTGGCATAGAAATTACACGCAATGTGATTCATCGTGCCTATTTCTAACTAATCCTCCTTAAACTTTATTGAGATCGACCTTAGTCTTTTCCCTTTAGTACATTACCACAAACTTTATTGTTAACTACAATAGGAAAGAAAGAAAATATGAAATGCATCATATATTAAAATTGAGCAGAGTCTACAATGAAAACCATCATCAATCAGAATATACTGTAGTATATAAAACATAAACAAGTGTCACACAATAAGTATCTAAACCAAATTGCAAACTCCCACTAAAACTGTATACCATCCAAAAATACAATACCCATACGAGTAGTGTGCTCATGAAAGACTTTAGGTGGTAAACCTTTAGTGAGCAGATCTGCTATCATAGAGTTTGTACCAATGTGCTCAATTGACACTAAACAACTCTGAACTCTTTCTCTCACAGCTAGGAACTTAATGTCAATATACTTTGATTTCGATGAGCTCCTGCTGATGTTAGAATATAAGACTGCCGAGTTATTGTCATAATAAAGCTTCAATAGCCTTTCAATGCTATTTACTATGTGCAGCCCAGTGACAAAGTTTCACAGCCATATTCCCTAATTGGATGTCTCATAACAAGCTATGAATTCTGTCTCTATTGTTAAAGTAGCTACGAGTGTCTGCTTCGCACTCTTTCAGAAAATAGCTCCTCCAGCTAAAAGAAAGACATAGTCTGATGTAGATTTTTTACTGTGTAGATATCCCGCAAAATCAGAGTCGGAGTACCCAATGATCTCCAAAATATCCAATCTTTGATAAGTGAGCATGTATTCCTTTGTTCTCTGTAAGTATCTTATAACACTCATTGCTGCCTTCCAATGATCCACTCCAGGGTTACTCATATATCTACCCAACATGCCAACTATGAACGCAAGATCTAGATGCGTACATATCTGAGCATACATTAGACTTCCTACAGCCAAAGAATAAGGAAACTATTGCATGAATTGTAGTTAACAATAAAATTCCTCATCATATATGTATTTCATATTTCATACATGATGAGGACTTCGTTTCTCTTCCTATGGTTGCTATTGACAATGGTCAAGACATTTAGGATCCTATTCCTGACAATATCATTGTTCGAGATACAATCGCTCCAGTTCAAGACAATCTTCAGAAGATTCCTATCCCAATTAAGGTAAATGCTCCTATAGAGCAAACTCAACAACCTCAAGAATTAGTGCCTTTAAGGAGGTCCACTAGAGAAAGGAAAAGTGCGATTCTAAATGACTATGTCGTATATCTCCAGGAATATGAGTTTGACATTGGGATAGTGGAAGATGATCCAATCAATTTCACACAAGTCAAACAAAGTTCCAATTCTCAAAAATGAATCGATGCCATGAATGAGGAAATGAAGTCTATGAGAAACAACGATATTTAGGATCTCGTCAAATTACCTGAAGGTTCAAAGCCCATTAGTTATAAATGGATATTTAAGACTAAACGGGATTCGAAAGGCAATGTTGAGAGATATAAGGCACGTCTTGTCGCTAAAGGCTTCACTCAGAAGGAAGGCATTGACTTTAAGAAGATCTTTTCTTCGGTTGCTTCAAATGACTCTTTTAGAATTATTATGGTACTTATGGCTCATTATGACCTTGAGCTTCAGCAAATGGACGTTAAAATAGTGTTTCTCAATAGAGATATTGATGAAACGATATATATGGTACAACCGAAAAACTTTGTATCGGGAGATCCAAAGTCTATAGTCTACAAACTAAAGAAGTCCATCTATGGTCTCAAGCAGGCTTCCCGTCAATGGTATCATAAGTTTCATGAGGTAATTCTAGTGTCACACAGTAAGCATCTAAATCAAATTGCAAACTCCCACTAAAACTGCACACCATCTAAAAATACAACACCCATATGAGCAGTGTGCTCGTGAAAGACATTAGGTGGTAAACCTTTAGTGAGCGGATCCACTATCATAGAGTGTGTATTGATATGCTCAATTGACACTAAATGACTCTGAACTCTCTCTCTAACAGCAAGGAACTTAATGTCAATATGTTTTGACTTTGATGAGCTCCTGTTGCTATTGGAATATAAGACTGCTGAGTTATTGTCACAATAAAGCTTCAATGGCCTTTTAATGCCATTTACAACGTGCAGCCCGGTGATAAAGTTTCGCAGCTATATCTCCTGATTGGATGCCTCATAACAAACTATGAATTCTGCCTCCATAGTTGAAGTAACTACGAGTGTCTGCTTGACACTCTTCTAGGAAATAGCTCATCAAGCTAAAAGAAAAATATAACCTGATGTGGATCTTTTACTGTCTAGACATTCCATAAAATTAGAGTCGGAGTACCCAATGATCTCCAAAATGTCCGATCTGTGATAAGTGAGCATGTATTCCTTTGTTCTCTGTAAGTACCTCATAACCTTCTTTGCTGCCTTCCAATGATCCACTCCAAGATTACTCATATATCTGCTTAACATGCTAACTATGAATGCAACATTCGAACGCGTACATAATTGTACATATATCAGACTCCCTACAGTCGAAGCATAAGGAAACTGTTGCATGGCTTCTTTATCAAAATCATTCTTGAGGCTTTGACTGAGGCTAAATTTCTCTCCTTTAGACAGCGGAGTATCTGTTGGTGCACACTTATCCATACCATACCTACTGAGTACCCTCTCGATATAGCTTTTTTATGACAACCCAAGGATACCCCGATAGTGATCTCGGTGTATTTGTATACCTAGTACAAAAGAGGCAACTCTAATATCTTTCATTTCAAAATTCTTCTCAAGAAATCTCTTGATGTCGTGCAGTAAGCCTATATCACTACTTACCAGTAGTATATCATCAACATAAAGCACTATGAAGATAAACTTACTCCCACTGAACTTATGATATACACACTCATCAGCTGGATTCACCTCAAAACCGAACGAGAGAATTACCTCATGAAATTTGTGATACCATTGACGGGAATCCTGCTTGAGACTATAGATGGACTTCTTGAGTTTACAGACCATAGACTTTGGATCTCCCGATACAAAAGTTTCTAGCTGCACTATATAAAACGTTTCATCAATGTCTGCATTAAGAATTACTATCTTAATATCTACCTGATGAATCTCAAGGTCATAATGAGCCATAAGTGCCATAATAACTCTAAAGGAGTCCTTTGAAGTAACTGGAAAGAAGGTCTCTTTAAAGTCAATGCCTTCCTTCTGAGTAAAGCTTTTAGCGACAAGACGTGCCTTATATCTCTCAACATTGCCTTTCTAATCCAGTTTGGTCTTAAATATCCATTTGCAACCAATGAGCTTCGAACCTTCATACAATTTGACAAGATCCCAAGCATCGTTGTCTCTCATAAACTTCATTTCCTCATTCATGGCATCGATCCACTTTTGAGAATTAGAACTTTGTTTGACTTGCGTGAAGTTGATTGGATCATCTTCCACTATCTCAATATCAAACTCATATTCCTGGAGATATACAACGTAGTCATCTGAAATCGCACTTCTCTTTTCTCTAGTAGACCTCCTTAAAGGTACTAGTTCTTGAGGATGTTGAGTTTGCTCTACAGGAGTATTTGCCTCAACTGGGACAGGAACCTCTTGAACATTATCTTAAACTGGAGCGATTGCATCTCAAACAATGATATTATCAGGATTAGGATCCTGAGTATCCTGACCATTGTCAATAGCAGCCATAGGAAGAGAAACGAATTCCTCTTCAAAAATAATATCCCTAACCTTATCTTCTCTTTCAAACTCAATATCCTCAAGAAATTTGGCATTTTCTGTCTCAAAGAAAGACTTTACTGTGGGATCATAAAACTTATAGCCTTTGGATCTTTCAGAATACCCCACAAAGTTACAGCTTACGGTTCTTGAGTCCAGTTTCTTTTCATTTGGCCTGTAAGGCCTTGCCTCAGTTGGACAACCCCAAATGTGTAAATGACTTATACTAGACTTTCGCCCAGTCCAGAGTTCATAAAGGGGTTTTAGCTACTACTTTGCTCGGTACTCTATTAAGGATATATGCTGTAGTTTTAAGTGCGTCTCTCCATAGTGATTCTAGTAAGGTGGAATGACTGATCATACTTCTTACTGTATCTTTTATTGTCCTATTGTATCATTCAGTAACACCATTCATGCTAAGTTTCCTAGGCATAGTGTATTGCAGGACGATGCTGTACTCTTCTAAATACTTAGCAAAGGGTCCTGGATGTTGCTCACCTAATCTGTCATACTGACCATAGTATTCACCACTACAATCAGATTTGATAACCTTACTTTTCTTATCAAGCTGATTTTCAACCTCAGCTTTATAAGCCTTAAAAATATCCAGTAATTGTGACTTCTTATAAATCAAGTATATGTACCCATAGCGAGAATAATCATCTATGAACGTGATAAAGTACTGTTATCCATTCCAAGAAGCGGTAAGGAATAGACCACAGATATCCATATGTATCAGTTCTAAGACACTAGAGTTCCTATTGGTACCTAACTTCCTAACGTTTGTCTGTTTCTCCTTTATACACTCCACGCATGCTTTAAAGTCTACCAAATCAACAGGACCAAGGATCCCATCACATACAAGACATTCAATTCTTTGTTTAGAAATGTGTCCTAAGCGTTTGTACCATAGCATCGATAAGTCCTCATTAGTTAATTTTCGTTTTGTACCTCTTGAATTAACATGCAAAGTTTCATTAATGGAGTGTTGGGTATTTAATATATATAAGTTGTCATTAAGAAAACCAGTACCAACAATAATTGAATCAAGCATAAAACTAAACAAATTATTTCTGAAAGAACAAGTAAATCCAGATTTGTCCAATACAGAAATAGAAACCAAATTCCGCCTTAAAGATGGTACCGCAAAAGTCTCATACAAATCCAAATGTTTCGCTGAATTCAAAAACAACCTAAAATGCCTTATGGCCTCTACCTCTGCTGTTTGGCCGTCAGCCACATAGATGACTCTTTCAGCATCACTTAGCTTCCGGCTCCACAGGCAACTCTGCATAGAAATACTAACATGAGTAGTAGCACCAAAATCTACCTACCAAGTGTCCTTAGGTACCAAAATTAAATTAACTTCAGAACAAACATAAATGAAAAGCTTACTCTTCTTAACATGCCAAGCTTTGTACTTAGCGCATTCCTTTTTCAGGTGTCCACCCTTTCCACAAAAGAAGCAATCTTGCTCATCTTACTTCTTCTGTGCCTTAGCAGGTGGAGCTACTGCAACTTTTTTACCCTCATTTATTTTTCTCTTCTTCGCCTTAGAGGTAATGGTCATATTAGCACTTTCAGGCCTTTCGGCTTTGATTTTCTCTTCCTCTTGAATACAAATGACTATTAACTCATTAATATTCCATTTGTTCTTTTGGGTGTTGTATATAGTCTGTAGGTTCCTATACTGATTAGGAAGAGAAAGTAAAACCACGGCCACAAGAAAATCCTCATTAATTTCTAACTTGAATTCCTTAAGCTTGCCAACCAAATGAGACATCTGCATGATGTAGTCCCTTATATTTCTTTTGCCACTGTACCTTATTGAGATGAGTTTCTCTAAGGAAGTAATCATCTCATCCTTTTCATTCTTGAGATATAATTTCTCAAGAGTAGCAAGGAAAGCCTTAGCATTTTCTTTTTTTGGCAAAGAGCCCTGCATAATTTCTAGAATAGAGTGTCTTATGATCATGACACTCATACGATTGGACTTTTTTCATAGCTTAAAGTTCCTTTTATCCTCAGTATAACTTTCTTCCGTAAGAGCAGCAAGTTGGTCCTTTCTAGGTCAAGATCCATACAACCCAATACGATCATAACATTCTCTTTCCAAGCCTTAAAGTTTGTGCCTATAAATACAGGAATTATACTCAGATTGGCAGAAATACTAGCAGTAGAAACTAAACAGAGAATAAAATATACCATAAATTGAACATGCTCACAACTCAAATGTCATATATAGGCATACAATTTAATCACAAAAATATACAAATATGACATATATTATATTATCACATAAAGTAGGCTATGATCACAAGATACCTAACGCAACATTAATAAGCTTTCCTTTGGGCCGACTCATCAACTTGCAAGTGGTACTCTCAAGTACAATGATCAAGCACTGACAGTAAATCCTATAAAGCAACAAACCTTCCTTTGGGCGGATTTATTGCTCACATAGAAACCGAACAACTGTCATGCATTTACCATCACATGTGTGTTTGTTATCGTGCCAAATAATCACCTTCCTTTGGGCTGGTAATTACCCGCATTAACAACAAACTCACGACATCTCCATATGTCAGAATAAATAAGACTACGCAATAGAGATTACTTTGGCAACTTATTACTTTATCGAATCCATCCCAACATACAAGACAAATGGTATAATAAAAATCATCTAAAATGCCCAAGCCAAATAAGATTTTCATAGACACAAATACAAGCAATTGAGTTTACAACATTTATCAATTCTAAAATCCAAACAGAGTTTTCAACAGATAAATGTGGATCATTACTTAAAATTCATTTTGAGGTAATTAATCTTTATTGGTCATATCTTGGATTGGATCCCCTTGAATTAGGTCGAAAACGACTCAATTCTATCCAAAAAGGGACCAAAATACTGAAATTGGGTCAAAAATTGATCCCTGTACCCGAGAGGTCAATGCTGCGGCGCTTGTTGCTAACCGCCACGGTGCTGCGTGTTCTTGTCGAAAGACCAGAACCTTTATTTAGATGCAGCGCTGCGGCGCTTGACTGAATATTGCCTGGCGCCGTGGTGCTGCGAGTATAGCACCGCGGCACTGGGTCATTTTTCTGAAAAAAATATTACGATCCAAAAATCGCCCAAATCACTATAATACCTCAAAATAACGAATTTAAGTCCTAATATTCATATTTAACGACTCTAAAACCCAAAAATAAACCCCAAAAGATCAAAAATATTCTACATATCATAAAAATCACAGATCATACATGAATAATCCGAAACCTAGAAAATCTAATAAGTATAGATTATCAAAACTAGAGTCACGCATGATTAACTTAATTAATTTAACATGAAAACATTCTCTGATACCAGTTGTTGGATGATATTAGGATTGCAAATAAACCAAATAGAAACCCTATATCATTTATACTAAATTGACAGGTTAGGGTTTGTTGAATATACCTGAGTCCATGGCTAATCTGTAGAGGAATAGAGATGGAGAGACCGAAGGCGGAAGCGTGAACAAGAGATGATGCCTTGAGAGTTTTGGTCTTCTACAGCCTAAAGTCTAATGTCACTCAGATGGAGTTCTTTGTAACTAATGGTGGGTTACAGGGAATTGAGCGTACGTGATATTTGGCTGCAAGGACCATAACCCTAATAGATTCTTTAAATAGTTCCTGTTGGGTATCTATCAAACCCAACTAGGTGACTAACATGGTATCTATATTGATATCTATACCCAGTTAGATATTCCGACCCAGCCTTAATTAAATCACTTATTGGGTCTGATTAAGAATAATATGGCCGAATACAATTGTTTAAAATATGTGGCCCAATATAATAAATAGAATTTCCTAACACCAAGGACTCATCGACTCTGAGAGCCCACAACCAACCCAACACCGAAGGCTAGCTGAGGATGTTGATAACAAACCCGATAACCTAATAGAAGCTTCGAGTCTTTCAAGCTCGTCGACGGCCTAGACCCGAACCCGTCTAGACTGGGTTTTCGATTGTCGTGGATTTGCTCCAAGCCAATTGAAGATCTGATTGCCATAGATTCTGGGTTTCGAGCTTCGAAATCATCAACTCCAAGAGGGAGATTGTAGCGCTGATTTCAATGGAAAGGGATTTAAGTTGAGAACTAGATCAAAATAAGCCTCCACCATTGACATTCTTTGTCAAAAACCTCTAAGAACAAAGGATCGCCTCTCCTTCATCAATTCTGGTCACTAGAGTTGGTGACAAGACATGTCGTCTAAGTCCAGCATTCATGTATCATGTGCCATATTTGTTTTTTAAAATTTTTTTTCATTTTTTTTTTTGGAGATTTTATATATAATTTCAAGTGAATTTTGAGTTTAGTTGACTAATTTGGTTTTGTGCTAGTCCTAATTTTCTAGGGTTTAGTTTACTCTAATTAGTTTATGGGAAAATAAAGAAATAAAGAAGAAATGAAATCTTTGTGATAATATAATATGGTGATTCTTATTTCTTGAGGATGCAGATGAGCTTTTATAATTATGTTTTTTTGGGTTATTTGATTCAAAGTACTGAATATAATGCTTTGGTTAAGCAAATTCATTTGCTTTTTAGTAGTTATAAAATACGATTACCAATAGGATAATATATATCCCAAGTTCATCGGGGATGATGATATGTCTGATGTAGTTTCAACTAATTCACTATTTTTGTTATTGTATCAATATCAGGTCTACTAAATAGAGAGTATTTTTTTTCACTGTCAATATCTTTGTTGTGTTTAAACATGTTTAGTAATAAGATGAAATGAATTAATCAGAAGATTGAATACTATGTTCTTTTGACCAAAGGGATTAAATGCCTGCTTTAAAGTACCAATTTTAGTTCCATGTTGTTATTGATTATTGATAGAGAAACTTCCATAGTTTCATAGAAAGATTCTTATTACAACATTCCCCTATTGTCAATATACTTTATTCATACTTTTACAATAATAATATTGCATCTTTGAGTGCATTTCAGTTAAAGGAAAAATGTGTGTAAAGCACATTCGGTTTCTTGGAAACTTTTCTAGACTGTCATATGTAGATATCTCTTTTTAGGGCTTATTAGAGCTAAAATTAACATAATGAATTTTTAAAGTTTATTTATAAAAGTATTATTGGTGACATGTTTATCAACTTCTCTATTTATAACGACTTTATTGCAGGCTAAGCTTCGGTGAAAAAAGAAAGTTTGTTGCTCAAAAGATGCCGAAAATAAAAGAACATGAATAGTAGTTCAGACTTCACGGTCATATGAAGGGGAGGTTTATGAGTTTTGCTTCATATATATTTCAACGCAGTTGAATGTTCTTTTTTTTTTTTTTTTTTTTTAAAGATTTTATAATTACCCTAGAAAATTTATACATGTATTATGATAATCTTATAATGACTTGTGATTGCCAAACCAGTTTATAAAGTCTTGTTACCAATACGGTAACTAGTTTGATTACCAATGTCATAATCATTGGCTACAAAAATAATATAATCCAATGTGATAATCAATAACCAATAACTAGTGTTGTAACTGGTAACTAGAATAATTGGTAACTAAATTAGGTAATAGTAATAATCGAGAACCACTACAACAAAAAGGTTATAGAATGACGACTCTAAAGTAGTGACAAATTATCGCTGCTTTAGCTTAAATATAAAGCGACGATAAATTATATAGTCACTGCTTAGAGTATTTATATTTTTTGAGAAATGAAAATGCCTAAAGTGGCAACAAGATAAGCGCTCTAAAATTTCCCTCTGAAAATGTCTAAAGCAGCGACAAGTGTCGCCGTGTTGTCGCTTTAAAAGGAGTGCACCAACTGGCGCTAGATTGAAAAATTGTGTAAAAACATCTACTCTAAACCATTGATAAACATGTAAAAGTAAAAATAAATCTATTATTAACAAACTAAAGTAATTATAATTAATGAGAAACATGTAAAAGTAAAAATAAAAATATGATTTAAAGTGGCGACAATTGCCCTCGCTTTAGATTAAGATATTTAAAACGGTGATAATTGTCGCCGATTTAAGTTTTCAAAGTCTAAAATTAGATATTTCACGAAAATTTAGGCAGTTAAACTGACTGCCATAAATTTTTTGGCTTTAAATAAAACGGTACGTTTTATTTTTAAAGCGGCAACTATTGAGCTAAAGCGGCGAACATTCAGCACTTTAGATGATGTTTCTACCTAGAAACCGATTTTCTTCTTTCTCATTTTTTCATCTCTCTCTCTCTCTCTCTCTCTCTCTCTCTCTTTTTCTCTCTATACCAAGAAACAGATCTCCTCTTGCATTGGTAAGTTTTTTTTTTTTTCTATTTCTCTCTCTTCCTTTGTTGTTGATTTTTTTTGGATTTTGCCACTGCCGTCATCGCCGCCACCGTCAGCCACCTCTCCTTTGAAAGTTAGTAGGTTAGTTTTTGATTAATTTGTAGTTTTGTTTTTCATTTAAATAATTAAAATATGTGTTATAATATTAGGTAAATTGAATATTAGATATATATATATTTTTATTTAAATAATTAAAATATATGTTATAATATTAGATAAATTTGAATATTAGATATATATATGATTATGTATTGATATTTTAGTTTTGTTTTAGTATTAATTAAAATAAATGTTGTAATATTAGGAAAAATCAGATATTGGTGTAGTGTTTTTTTTGTTAGTTTTAATTTTATTTTGATATTATATTATTAGGAATATGAATATTTATTAGATTTTTTGATATTGGATATGAATTTTTAATGGATTATTGGATATTAGATTTGATGAGTTACTAGTGGATATTTATATTTTGAGAATGTGGATTGAGTATGAAGAATTGTTTACTTGGATATTTTTTTTTTTTGTTAAATTTTGACTTTTGTTAATATTTTTTGTTTTAGTTTATGAGTTAGAAAATTTTTAGGTTAGAATTTTATTTTACTAGAATTAATAAATGAAATGAATAATAATGAATTAATTTGTTAATTGAATAAAATATTTAATTGAATAAGTGTTTTTAAAAGATTATTTTGAAGTAACTTTAAGTAATTAATTTTGATTAATAAATCAATATTTAATCAATAATTTGTAAAATAAAATGTTTAGAAATGTTTGTAATTAAGTAGTTATAATCAAATGAAAATCATAAGAAAAAAATACAAAAAATAAAATCAAAATACAATTAATGTAAATAAATAAAATAATAAAATAGTAAATAGATAAAATAATAGGATAGTAATATTCTTATAATTAATAAAATACTCGAAATACCCCTACAACTATAATTATACCCAAAATACCCTTACGACTAATTAATTACAAAAAGTAGGTTATTTTCACACAAATAACCGAAAAAATATTTAATTCATAAAATACCAAAAAATACCCATTTAGTTCACAAAATACCCAAAATGCCTCTTGAAATACCCAAAATACCCTTATAGTAACTAAAAGACTCATATAATTAAAAAATACCTAAAAATACCCATTTAATTCATAAAATACCCAAAATGCCCTTAGAATAATGAAATACCCAAAATACCCTTATAGTAACTAAAATACTCATACAATTAAAAAAAATATCCAAAAATATTTATTTAATTCATAAAATACTCAAAATACCCCTAGAATAATAAATTACCCAAAATA
The DNA here is from genome assembly GCA_002914845.1 of Trema orientale. Taxonomy (NCBI): domain Eukaryota; kingdom Viridiplantae; phylum Streptophyta; class Magnoliopsida; order Rosales; family Cannabaceae; genus Trema; species Trema orientale. The sequence continues at coordinate 442,581 of JXTC01000100.1, read as the reverse complement.
TTCTTATAGTAACTAAAATACTCATACAATTAATAAAAAACCTGAAATATACCATTAAATCATGAACACTAGAATGGTCATGACACATAAACTGGTTTAGGATGTTTTTATTCATCTCAGTCAGAGTTATACAATTATGATGATCAAGACCATTCTAAATGAGTTGACATGTAATGACAAAGGTTGTAGTCACAGTTATAATGTATACATTTGTACATATAGTGACTTTAATATATGCATGCATTATTTTTGTCACAAAAGAAATTACCTTAGACCCGTTTAGGAGTTAATGAGAGATTATATATCTCGATATCGATTCTTGAATTATCCCATTTGGACAAATTGGGATTACACGTTATGTGTTGTTGTTCACTTATAAATATTGTTCTTTGGTCGAGTTCTGATGGTATCTCCCTATGTTCTCTGGGTATGTACATATATGTAGCACACTTAGAGGAGCTATGGGGAGATGCCGCCAGAATTTTGGCATGAACGAAATAATGTTTGAGTAAATGATGTACCATATAATAAAGTAATCCTGAATGGGATAGGGTCTTATCCTTTAAAAATAGAGTGATAAGGTAGATTTAGTACGCACTTTGTATGATCATCCATAACTATTCTATTTGAATACTAAGTTATTGAGAATAATAGCAGTGAGGATGCCTGTGGACAAGAGTTGGATACATATGAAAGATTATTGGTGTGATACATATTGGAATGGTGCAATTGCAGTTGCTGAAAGGGATAAACAATTTGTCAATGACCAAGACAAAGTTAAATGCCCTTGTCTGATATGTCAGAATGTGTTGCATCAGACTATTGAAATGCTGAAAGCATATTTGATAGACAATGGGTTTGACTCATCGTACACTAACTGGATCTTCAATGGAGAAGTTGTTGAGATTCGTCTTCCTCGTAATGATGTTTACGTAGAAAATGTTGATATGACAGATGAGATAGTGGACATATTGCAAGATTTTATTTGGCCAGAAAATGCAGATAGTAGTGAAAATAAATACGATATGGGAGATGATATGGCAATGAGACCATCTGTATCTGGCCAACAATATGATGCTTATTCTATAAAATGGAAACTAAGTGGACTAGTCATGCATTTAAAAATAATGTATAAGTAGAGTAATAAGTTGTTTGATAGTTTATTGAAATTATTAAAGGATGCATTTTCAGTTGGCAATAAGATACCATGATTGCATTATGATGCAAAGAAGTAGATGTCTAAGTTAGGTTTAGAATACGAGTCTACTTATGTATGCCAATATGACCGTGCATTATTTTGGAAGCAGAATAGTGACATAGAGAATTGTCTTGTTTGTAGGACGAGTCGATGGGTAGACAAAAATACGAAAGGGAAGAAGGTACCTCACAAAGTATTACAGTATTTTCCATTAACACCATGATTGAAGTGTATATATAGGTCAAGACACATTGCAATTGAGGGTCATTCAAATAAGGAAGGGGTGTTGAGATATCCTGTTGACAGTGAAGCATAGAAAGATTTTTATATGAAGTATCCAGATTTGCTTCAGAACCACAGAATGTCCGTTTAGGATTAGCTGGTAATAGGTTTATCATGGTGCACTTGATTATTCATTTGCCTAAAGAAGTGTTACTTGGAGGGCCTGTTCATTATTGATGAATGTATCCTTATGAGCGCTATATAAAGAAGTTGAAAAATATGTAAAAAATCGAGCACGACCAGAGGGTTCAATTACTGAAGGTTATATTGTTGACAAAGCCTTGACTTTTTGCTCAATGTACTTGCAAGGAGTTGAGACTAAGTTCAACCGACCGGAAAGGTACAAATATCCTGTTCAAAATGGTCTGAAGCCGAGTTTGTCAGTTTTCCAATCATGTTGTCGTCTAATTGATAAAAAAAATATTGTCCATTTTGATGATCACCTGCGTAAGAAGGCTCATTGGTATATACTAAACAATTGTCCTGAAATCCAAATTTATTTGGAGTAAGTATTGTCAACTTATATTCGGATTTACTAATAAAATTTGTTCACTAATTAAATCTATTTATTAATCTCGGTGTTATACTCTTCATCAGTGAACATATGAGAGAGCTTTAGCAAAAAGATGGTAATAATTTGAATGAAATCTAAAAATTAGAGTTTTCATCTTGGTTTTATATAAAGCTATAGTTAAATTGTTGTCATTGTAGTTTTGTCCATTTTGATAGAATTACTTAAATTATTCTCATTGTGGTTAATTTTATGTCGTATGTTAATTATCAGATGTATTATCTATGATAAAATAGCAGTCCTGAAGTAACTAATGAGTTATACGCTTTGGCATCTACACTAAATTTCAATATTTTGTCCTACTCTGCATGTGTTGTAAACGGTATCTGATTTATAGCACATAATTGAGACTCTAGACGTAAAACTCAGAATATTGGAGTTTGTATTCTGGGCCTTGATGCCAATACATTTTATAGGTGTCTAGAAGAAATACAAGAGTTCACTTTCTTGAACCAATTGTCTATCATCTTGTTTAGGTGTAAATGGTTAAACACCGACCCTTGGAAGAAGAAGATATGAACTGACAAAAATATTATTAGTATTGCAATTAATTCTGAGTGGTACAAAGATGACCCTTATATTCTTGCTTTTCGAGCAAAGCACGTTTTCTATATAGACAATTTGTTACACGGCCCTAACTAGAAAATAGTTGGAGACTTGACTCAACGTAGTGTTTGGGATATCCCGAATAATGACGAGACCGATGCTAACCTGAATGTGCTGCAAGATTTGAAATCTCTCTAATTTTATTCTAACGGTTGATCTTAGATATTTGGAGCCCATTTCTATTCCTCAAGAAAACCTTATGTTTCAAGCTCAAGAAAACAATGTGAATACTAATTATGATATTGAACCGAGGGATGATGATTTCGTAAATAATATTGAACTTGAGGATCATAAAATGTTAGATAATGAAGAAGATGAGTTTGAGGAAGATGACAATGACAGTGATGATGATGTAGATGAAATCCTGTCTAGTAAAAAGTTTGATAGCGATTAAGATTGTTGTTTATTTTTATTTTTACTCATGTAAAAGATCTTTTATGCTATTAATGATTGAATTTTCAATATTATTCTACACTTTTTAATCATAATATATTTGTCACTGTTAATACTTGTACATAGTCATAGTTGCTATTGAGCCTAGTTATCATGGTGGTGATAGAGGTGCCGACCCTCTATGGCGTCCTAACAGAGTCCCTCAGCGATATGAGTCAGGTATTGTTCGTTACATATTAAATTTTACTTTTTCATTACTTTGGATATGTGGATCCTAACCTACTTGCTAATATGCTTATTTATTTTGCAGATCTTACTAGGAGGAATGTGAGGTCGAAGAGTGGGTCATTGAACCTATGTCAGTTATTTGAGAAAAAGGGGAGGAACCCTCTCCCAATCAAATTTGATAAGGCGGGTGGCACTTGGCGCCTAGTCGACGACTATAAAAAATACTTTTCCCATTTGATTGGCATGCTTGTCCGACAGAATGTGGATCCTTGGTATAAAAATTAGAAGTCGATTCTTGCTGAGTAGAAATGGAAGATCATTTATATTGTTGAGGTAAAAAATATGTCATAGTTATTAAATACTATGAATTTTGTATTTGCTTATAACATAATGATAATTTTAGCAACCGTAGGAATTTTTTGAGTACAAAGATCTTGACGATGACATCGACGATTTGGCCAATGTCGGGGATGGAATCCTTAGGACTTCGGCAGATATATATAGTAACTAGAAGACCGAGGTTAATGAGCATTTCAGGCTCGTTGGGAGCGACAAAAATGGTCTTGACTTGGCCACGACACGTTCTAAAGTACCTAACAAGATGGATGCTGCGACATAGGGGCATTGTTACGATCTATTTGACTCTCTGAAGTTTAGGGTTAGTATGTAGTTATGAGTTATTCATTTATTATTAAGTAATATAGTAAAATATTACAATTAATTTTTTTTCCTACAGGCGATGTCTGAAAGAAATGCTACGAATAGGGTACGTCAGTTAGTATGAGTAAATATGGAGCCACTTCCATTGCTCACAAATAATATAAGAAGGTAATAAAATTGTGATTTTTCTTATAATATTTTTTATTTTTAAAATATTAAATTTCAATAATAAATTATGTCCCCTTAAATTTTTTTACAGTGCAATCCTACTACTGGCGAGCTCAACCAGTTGCTGAGAATTTCAGGGATCACTACTTCACTGAGTGGACTGGATGGCCGAGTGTACAGTTTGAGGCCAATTACATATGTCATTAATTAATTTTTTTTTAAACAAAATCTCTATTTTTTTTAAATACGAATTTTAATCTTTTTTGCAAAATAAGATGCTTGAGATTCAGAACACCCAGTCTCAAGCATCTTCCCAATCTGGTTCGAGCTCATCCGCTTCCGTCACTGATACTCATATTGTGGATGAGGTTCTCAGTACACGTCGCGGATTTAGGAGAGGTGTGGAACGTAAGTTGAGTAAGTCTGTTTCCAGTACTAGATATACCCCACTAGATTGTCCACTGCTAGTATCTGAGGATGACCAACGATAAGTACAAGAGAGCCAACAATATGTGATGATAGCCCAGCAGCGAGAGGTGGCCACTTAGGAGATGCTTGCTTACCAACATTGATCAATAGAGGTTCGGGCAGCGCATATAGCGCATATGTAGAGGATTTTTTCATCTCTAGTACCAGATGTCAACATGTCTTACCCTGCTCCTATCCACCCAGGGTCCACTTCGACATTGTTTAGCATGATGCCCCCGCCCTGGCCACTGCCACTTAGGAGATGATCGCTTACCAACATTGATCAATAGAGGTTCGGGCAGCGCAGATAGCGCATATGCAGAGGATTTTGTCATCTCTAGTACCAGATGTCAACATGTCTTGCCCTGCTCCTATCCACCCATGATCCACTTCGACATTGTTTAGCATGATGCCCCCGCCCCTACCCCTGCCACTGCCACCTCGTTTCACCCATCCTCCACCACCTCAACCGACTCTTCAAGAAGATGACAATGAAGAAATCGAGGATGAGAACTTAAGCTTGAATACTCTTTTCTACTTTCAGAAAACTTTATATATTTTTAATTTTTGACAACACTTTTTAATTTTAATGTCATTTAAAAATATTACTTTATTTATTTTTTTATTAATTATTAATTTATTTTGTTTACCTTAATTTATTTCTTATTTATTTAAATTTGAATTAATCTTTATTGTTTAAAAAATAAATATATAAAAAATAATTATAAAATTGGTTACTAAGAACAAACTATCAATAACTAAACTGCTAACTAGTTATAAAATTGGTTACCAATATATATTAACCAGTCCCTGATCTTAGTAACTAGCCATTAACTAAAACCGGTAAGCGATAACCAACTAGTCTTGTAACTAGTAACCAACCAATCTGATGATATTATAATAACTAATAGTTAGTAACCAAAGAAAATAGAAACCAGTTATAAACAGTAACTAGTAACCAAATTAGTTAGTAGTAACTAGAGAAACCAGTAACCAAATGTATAGTGACAACTATAAATTAAATTGATTATCGATAACTAATCTAGCCTTGTGACTGGTCACCAGAAACCAGAAACTAGTAACCAACAATAACAATTTTTGAGAAATGATACTTTTGCTTTTCAAAAAATACCATTTAGTTATGGTAATTTGTTTTTTTGGGTACTATATTTTTGCAAATATTTATATTACGGTTACTAGTAGCCAGATTAGTAATCCGTAATGAAATTAATAATAGGTAACTAGATTAGTTATTAGTAGCTGTCAGTCACTAAATTAGTTAGTAGTAACCAGAGAAATCAGTAACCAAATACGTAGCGGTAACTATAACTTAAATTAGTTACTAATAACTAATCTAGCCTTATGACTAATAACTAAAAACTAGAAGCTAGTAACCAATAATAATAATTTTTTAAAAATGATAGTTTTGCTTTTCAAAAAATCCCATTTAGCTATGATAATTTTTTTTGAACTATATTTTTGTAATTATTTATATTATGGTTACTAGTAGCCAGATTAATAATTAGTAATAAAATTGGTCACATAAAACTGGGTTAGTTATTAGTAGCTACTGATCATCAAATGGTTAGTGGTAACTAGGGAAACCAATAACCAAATGCATAGTAGTAATCATATATTAAATTAGATACTGGTAACTAATCTACTCTTGTGACTGGTAATATGAAACTAGTAATTAACAATAATCAAGTTGTGAGGGACTCGTATCCAATAATCAAGTTAGTTAGTGGTAACCAAGTTGATTACTAGTAACTAATACTCGAAACTAGTAACTAGTCACCATACACATTATCAATTTAGAAACTAATAACTAGTTGTCTTTGAGAGGCTCATAAATAATAACCAGATTGGTAACTTATAATCAGAGTAATCAATAATCACATTGAATATGGTAACTGGATTGATTACAAATAGTAACTAGCCATCAATCTGCATACTCGAAAATAGTAATAAATCACGAATTTGAAAACTAGTAACTCGTCACCAGTTTAGAAATTAATCTTTTTTCCAAGTTTAAAGTGCTTATTTGCTGGGTTCTTATGACATAATGATGCTAATTTTGTCAGGTATTTGATTACTCATTGGCATGAATATGTATAAAGCAAGGAAAGAAAGCTTTTCTTTTATGTTAGTACTTGTTTAGAAACTAGTAACTATATTAATTACTGGTAACCAGTTCCCAGTTATCAATTTTATTACCAGTCTAGTTACTAATGTGGCAAGACTGGTAATAGTCATCAATCTTGAAACTAGTAACTAAATTAGAGAAGAATAACCAGATTGATAACCGGTCACCGGTCATTACTGGAAACTTGTAACTAGTAATAATATTGGTAAGTAATAACTAGATTGATAATTGATTACCAATAACTAGATATTGGTTAATAGTAACTAGATTGGTAATTGATTACCAATAACTAGAGAAACTAGTAACCAGTAACTAAGATTATAGTAATCAATAATCAGTTACTATTAACTAGATTGGCTACAAGTTTTATAACTAGCCATCAGTATAGAAACTAACCACCAGTTTTATAAATAGCTACAAGTGTAGAAAACAATAACTAGATTGGTTACCAGTAACCAATAACGTAATTGGTTTAGTCGTAACTAGAGAAACCATTAATCAAATTAGTTACTAATCAACCAACAATAAGAGAAACTAGTAAACAATAATTAGTAACTAGATGAGTAACTAACAACCAGATTAGTTTCTAATAATGAGTAACTAAATTGAATAACAATTTTAATTGAATTGGTTAATGATGACTAAAAAAACAAGTAAACATTAATCTGATTGGCTACTGATAACTATACTAGTTACAGGTGACTAATGACCATATCAGTAGCTAGGAATTAGATTGGTTGATGTTTACCGGAAAAAAAAAAAGAAAAAGGAAAAATAATTTAGGAAAATATAAAGAAAAAAAAAAGAAAAGGGGAAGGATGAAGTTCAATGGAAAATAAAAAGAAAAAAAAAGAAGACAAAAATGGAAAAAGAACTGAAGTAAAAAAAGAAAAAGGGAAAAAAAAGGTGGAAAAGCTAGTTTGCTAGAGTTTGAACTCTGATAGAGAAGGATAAAAGAATAGGACCAAAGCACTAGCTCAATTGGCATTTCTAATAAAAAGTCGTACTTTTTAATAGATAAATTTATTTCAAATCTGATGACTTTAATTACAATACTGTCACTGCCTTTTTGACTATCTCACTTTTTCAAAAATACCAATCACATGCCGTATAGAAACCTATTATTTTTCCAATACCGCATATATGTAATTTTTTTGACTTTGAAAGGAAAACACCAATAATTCCCTTACTAATAGATCATTGACGGAGCTAATATATATATATATATAGGTTCCCAATCTAGTAGTTTTTTTTTTTTAAACCTATCCATAGGTATTTTTTAGCCGTTGGATCACCATAATTTGAGTAGTTAGAAAGAAAAAATAAATAAATACCTATTATTTAATGATTTTCTCTCTCTTACTTTTACTATGAAAAGACGTGCATGACCACTTTTAATTAGCCAAAATAATACCTATAGATAGGTTAAAAAAAAATACCTATTAGATTGGTACCAATATATATATATATATATATATATATATATATATATTAATGGGGCTGAAACATTTCTTAAAAAAAAAAAAACAACAAAAACAAAAAATGAGATAACTCAGAACTAAATTATAAAATGTTTTTCTGAAAAAAATCCTAGTAAAAAAAAAGCTTACTTAAATGGATTCCATTGTCCTGAGTTACAGCTCGATCTGATTTCTATAAAGAAAATATTACTCAAAAGGATCAACAATCATGAGAATGCTGTTCAATAAAGGAAATAAAAAATAAAATGAAAAAACTAGTATACCAGTAAGATTACCAAAAATGTAAATGTAATTTTTAAGAGGCAGCGATAGAACTAGGAAAAAAAAAAAAAAAAGAAAAGAAAAGCAAATTCCTTTTGTTTTTACTTATCTTTGTTGCTAAAACTTGATAACCCGTGATTAGTCTAGAATGGAGATTTTAAAAGTTAAGGGATAGAGAAGTCGGTGGTTTTTTTTTTTTTTTTTTTTTTTTTTTTTGGGTTAGGGTTTAATGCAAACAAATTTAATTTAGTTTCTTTTTCCGTTCACATCTAAATAAAATGCATTTTAATTGATTTGTTTAATTGAGCTTGAGGTGGGTTGCCACTCTATAAGTTTTTGTTGATATTTTTTGTTGGGCTAACGAGTTTAATTTATATCTTTTATGGGTTAATATGGTAATTTATTAATAAATATATATGAAATGAATAAAAAAGTTAAAGTGGAAATGTTTTTAGTGTCTGACGCTTGTTAAGTAGTATAAGAGAAAAATGCCCTATTTTCCAAAAGAATGGCGTCCGTACACCCTATTTTTACATAAGGAAAAAAAACCGTATTTTTCACAAAAGGAAAAAAAAGGCAAAAAAAATAATATACAGCCTAATTTCCTCTTGTTTCTGTCAGAAGGAATATTGAAATTAACTAACCAAATAGGATAATACTAGATGTCCCAATAAGTTTACCAAAATTTTTATATTAACAGCAAGTGAATTGTCACCATTCAACTAGTATATTGAAACTTACCACAAATAAATTTAAAATTATTTACCAATTGAATAGTGATTACTATATGTTTTAGTATTAAAATTTTAGTAAACTTGTTGGGATATCTATCTAACTAGATATTTGCAGAGACTTTGATGCATGCTAACAAATTAAGAAACTGATGAGAAAGTTATATATTTATCAATAATGCATAATTCTTATATATTTACTCCATGGTAATCGTAATCAAAATAAATATAGATCAAAGAAAGAGATAAGACTAATAAAAGATTATAACAAGAAGGCTAATTTGTATTAATTTACTTAAAATAACATGAAACTGAATCACAATAGCTTAGACATGTCATTAATTTATATGCGTTTAATTTAGGGAAGTGCTAAAACCATCATTATTTGAACTATGTTCATTCATAATTTTAATTACAAGTTTATTCATAATTATAATTACTAAAAAGGACAAGCTAACAGTTAAATACACCTATTATTGTTTTGAATATACACAGTGTCCAAATGGTGATAGATTTAAAAATTTTCCTTATCAAGCAACACACAAAAAGGAAAAAAAAAAAAAGAGAAAATAACTTAAATTCTAGCAGTTACCTTTTCATTCTTCAAATTTACCTAAAAAAATTAACAGTACAGCAAGATGAAGAATAAGGTGATCTAAAAAGAAATGTTTATACAGAAAGATCCAAAACATAATATGTATAAATATCTTGCAACAGAAAAAAAGAAATAATCCTCCTATATAACTTTTGATAAGAATATATATATATATATATACATATAGACAATTAAAGAGATGTTTTTTTTTTTTAAAAAAAAGAAAGAAATACATTCTGGGATGGGCTGGGAAAAAAATCAATCATCTTATATATGAAAAAAATCAATCATCTTATATATATTGATAAGAATCTATCGTTTTGTTCTTTTTTATTTTATTTACTATATCATAATTGCTTATTTGACATTGAAAGACAATATAAGAAAATAATTTTGCAGGAGTTTGTGCCTTTGTGACGTGGTGTATTTATGATGTTTATAGAGCACAAAATAATTATTTAAAATTACTTTTGTGATGCAAAAAAGAAATTGAACGTATATAGTCCAAATGATAATGTATTTTGAACTTTCCTTAATTTATCAATGAGAATGCCCTAAAATTTATTGAATTACTCTTTTAAAAGTATGCATATGAACAAATCATTAGAACTAAATTATTACTTATTTATATTTATTAACCGATAAACATTTGGGGAGGTAAAATTGCTCTTGAATATTTAATCATGAAAAAGAGATTGGGTAATTACGGGTAATGAATTGACGTTTTCTAGGTGGTGGAAGGAAGAATACTCTATTTTTCCTTGAGTATGTGAGACCCAAAAGTACTACTTCTCACCCTTAGCCCTTTTTTTTTTTTTCCGATTAAATCTTTGATAACAAAAATATTCCCTATAACCCAGTTAAGTCCAACAGCCAATTACCTAGCATACATACATACATATATATATATACACATATATATGAGTCATGTTTCAATGGAGATTTTTATTTTTGCTCCATTGATGGGTACTTTCATTTGGACCATTGGATTTTAATCTGATGGTTATAATGATATTAGTAATTTTATCAAAAAATAAAAATCTAATTAAATATTTATGACTTAAAAAATTAGTAACCTATATGTGACCTATGAGTTGGAATTTTTTTTTTCCAATCCCTTTTTCATTGTTTTTTCTTTTTTTTTTTTCATTCTATTGTTTATTTTTATTAAAAAATAAATAGAAAAACAAGTAACCGTATATATATCTAGATATATTTTTTTTCTAAAGAACTAATTGTATATATATTAAAAATTTCATTAAAAAATGAGTCTTTTTTTATAATTTCAAAACTAACATTATATATCTCCTAAAAAAAAAAACTAATGTTATGTATATATTCTTAAAAAAAAACAACTAACCGTTAATATAAAACTATTAAATACTAATTTTTTATCAAAATTTTTTCTTAAAAAAATATTCTTTCTTTTTTATAATTTCAAAACTAATATTCTCTTTCATTAAAAAAAAAAAACTAACGTTACATCTCATATAAAAACAAAATTAACATTATTTATATTCTAAAAAAAATTACTTATTCATATTAGTAGCATAATATGTTCAAATTAAATGAAATTTAAAAAATTAAACTTATAAGTTAAAATCAAAAAAAGAAAAGAAATAAATAAAAAAAATAATTGAATAAAACATTAATTGATCAAAAATAGATGAAAATAATTGAATAAAACATTAATTGATCAAAAATAGATGAAATTACTTGCTATTGTAGGTCATATTCAACTTGATAATTTTACCCATCCATGGAGCAAAAACAAAAATATCCATTGAAACATAGACACCAATCAAATAAGTTTTTTTTTTTTTTAACTTATTTTGCCTAATTAAAATTTATCACTTATGCATGTATTTTCATAGTAAAAGATAAAAAGAGAAAAATATTAAATAATATATATTTATTGTTATTATTTTTTTTCTAACTATCCAATTCATATTAGCCGTTTAAAAATGATCCAACGGTTAAAAAAAATTATAAATAGATAATAAAGAAATACCTACTCGTATATATTATACATACACATCTATACCTAATGTGTTTGCGGTGGACGTGATCAGTTTCCTAATCCCAACGAAGTCAAAATAACAAAATAAAAGTGAAATTAATTAATTGAGAATGTTGCGGCAGCAACATATGACCCAATGATCAATGATCAATGAATGTACGCGTAAATATATATGTATTCGCCGGATCTTTCTCTTTTTGATCATTCTCGAGTATGACTTTAATTTGCTTAGAAAAAAGGTTAATTTATTGAAAGGTAAGGCAAAGATTCTGAGCAGCATATCCCTATTGTATCGGTTTTGGTCCCAACTTTGTTTTCATGATTTACTCAACTTTCTGTCTGGCTTGATTTCATTTTTATTTTATTTGCTCAATAAACGTGAGCTTTTTCCGATTTGACTTTTATTTTCGAAAAGGATACATCTCTTCGACCACAGATCGGTATATATATTGTTTACAATAATAATACGTGAATTATAATAAGTGAATGCAAGCAGAAAATTGTTAATATTTAAGATCTCCTCATAGAATATTAATACAACTAATATGGTAAATAATTATGAGCTACATATAGTGTGTGTGTAAAAATCGGAGTATGATCAGTAATTGTATTATTATTGTACTTTACGTCAGTGAAAAGAAATCTAGCTATAATTTTATATTTTTCTTTTCTAAATAAATAAATAGATAATTTAATGAAGAAAGAGAATTTTAGATAATTTAATGAAGAAAGAGAATTTAATTTCGGGTGACGGCGGAGAAGTTGACACGTCATTAGAGCCATCATATTCATGAGTAATAGCTAATTTTAGTAGTTGGCTTAGATCTCCTAGTGAAAAAGGATGATAATGAGAATTACTATTTGCATTAAATTCACAGTACTATGACATTAGCTAGGGGAAAGCATGAAAAACCAAGTTTGGAATTATCAATATTAATAAGAAAAATTTAAAGCTCAACCTCATAAGTAGTCAAAATTGCTTGGCAGCAATATCCAAATGAGTTACACGGTCTTTACCTTTCTTAATTAAACTAAGGTCATTGATAAGGTGCTATTCCAAATTTCGATTTAAGGGCTTTTTGGGGTAGAGGTAATCAAGAGAGGAAGAAATTAAAGGGGTAGAGAGAAATGTAGGGTCATTACAACTCAAAAGTAACATGAAATAAATGAGTTCGGGTGGCACAATTAATTTTCACTTCAATTTTGGTTCAACATGTATAATAAACTTCTGAGTTTTGAGCAAACCAACTTAACTCGAAAATGATACATATAATACGTTTAATTAAACGAGTCGTTTTTGTGTCAACATGATACACCATATATATGATACTTTCTTAATATTTTAAGTTTTTAAATGTGATTTTGATTAATTCTAAATATATTTATAGGAATTTAATTTAATTAATGAGTACAGAATCATATTATATATGAGTAATCATGTCAATATTGAGTAATCGTATCAAATTGGTTATAATTAGGTACATTATATATTTATTAAATGAGTTACATGTATCGTTCATGTTACATGTGTATTAATCATGTTGTATTAGGATTTAAGTTTTTTTACACATTTATTAATCATGTCGTGTTCGTGTTGAAATGTTATTATATAGTGTTGTAATCGTGTCGAGTCGAACATGATATAATTACATGAATTGCCAGCTCTAGAGAAAAGTAGATAGAAAATTGTGAAAATTGAATTGTTAGATAGAAGAGAAAGTGGATAGAAGAATAAGAAAGAAAAATTATTAACACCGGTCCTGCCTCCAATTCTATCTCCTAAAGTGAAGGATTTTGAAATGGGAAAAACGAGAAAAAATATACACATGGATTTCAACTAAAGAAAACTAGCAGCACATCACAACGAGTAAATGCGTCACTTTTTTTACGTCGCATTCAACGTCAGTTTAACATGGAAAGAAGGTGACTCTATGTGATGTCATAATGCTAGACGCTACGTCTCTTTTAAACCGAAGTTGTTGGTTATCAAATATTTAAATTTGTTAAATATGTATTAAGCAAAATAATTACACCCTTTTTATATGTATTAAGTGTAGAAACCAAGTAAAAAAAAAAACAGAAAAGAAAAGGGAAAGTGTAAAAACACATTTAAATCTGATTAGCCAATTACAAGCCCATATATTCTGAGAAAGGAAAAAATATATATATATATATATATGGGCACTAATTCAGTAGATATATATATATGGAGGACTTCTCAATGGTTACAATTTTTTTGTGACCATGAATGGATACTAAAAAAAGTAATGATAGCATTTAATATTTTTGATGGTGATAAGTAGCATTAAATTTTTTTGGTCAACCACCAAACTAATCACCACCGTACCATAGGATATAGATCTAACGGCTTAAACCATTGTAACTATCCATGGGTAAATATTATTGTAACCATTTAAACCAAATCCATATATATATATATATATTTTACTTACGCATAGGTATCAATTTGGCCAATAAAAATTTATTAGAGGAAATTTGATTTTTAATGGTATTTTTTCAAAAAAAAAATTGAAAAATCCCGGAATTTGAAATTGTTCTGAAAAATTCCGGATTTAATTATAAAAATATCACTTTTAAAAGTATTTAGAAAAATACTATTTTTTAGTGATTGATGAGATACTTAAGGTAACTAATCGAGTTACCTGAGGTAACTTGAACAGTCACTTCAAGTAACAGGATTAGTTACTCTAAGTAACCTAACTGATTACCTCGAGTACCATTGAAAAATACCAAATTTAAAAAAAAAATAGTATTTTTCTAAATATTTTTTAAAAGTGTTATTATTGTAATAATACTTTTAAAAAGTGATATTTTTCTAAATCGATCCTGGATTTTTCAAAAAAATTAGTCCGTCCGGGATTTTTTAATTTTTGGTATCGTGGGCCTGGAATTTTGTAAATAGCCCAATTTATTATGCACATTATTTTTATAGTAAAAAGTAAGAGAGCGAAATATCATTAATGATGCGCGTCTTTTCATGCACTTTATTATAGCCGTTAGATCACTATTAGATGATGATCCAACGGCTAAAAAAAAAATACCTGCACATAGGGCTAAAAAAAAAATACCTGCACATAGGTGAAAAAAAAAAAAACTTACTAGAGTGGCAATATATATATATATATATATATATATATATATAAGAAGAACAACAAATTAAAAAGAAGAAAAAAAGAAGAGAAAATAATTCTGAAAATTTTTTCTTAACAAATCCTTCAGCTGAAATAAGGTTCTGCCTCAGTCATTGCACACATCATTTGAGGAAGAAAGTGATGATTAGCAGTTACAAAGATCAGAAACGTACATCAATATATATATATATATATATGGTTGGTGCCCTATATATATATATATATATATATATATCACAAGATGTGTATACTTATTTTGGGAAAATCGTGAACCTGTAGTATATCGTAGTGCATATATAGCACATATATACACATATACATATAGAAGAGTCGACACACCTAGTTTCCCTTTTTCAGTCTCATTATTTTTCATCTGTTTCGCGGCAACTTTGAGTACCGATGAGGTGGGCATTTTGTCAATAACGTCACCTTTTTGCTATGGAGGTGCATGCTCAGGTGCATGTATCTCGCTGATCACATTTATTTGTATTCAAGTTGCTGATATACTTTGCTTCTTCTTGAGTTCAGTCTCCCAACTTTGGATTCTTCGATGATACAAGTCCGAAATTTTTGTCTTCTTTGGGCTTGTGTATGACTTTGTTATATTCTTTTCTACTTTCTAATAAGTTTGTACCTAATCTTTGGTATTGTTGAGCTGAGATTTAGGAAGTTGATTGGGAGCCTCTTTTGATCATGCTCTTTCTCCAATTAGATTTAAAATAAATGGATAAATAAAGAAGATAATAAAAATAAAATGCATTAAAATCTTATAGGCACGCATTCTAATTAGGTTGGTATCCACCTGCATGACAAGTTTTTTCCTACGAAACCCCAAAAATGTTTCAAATTTGTATCTTTATATGCTTATATATGTCACTACAAAAAAAGAAGAAGAAGCTAATTAACGGCTATTCACACAGACCGCCATTAATTTGAACTCGAGCGCATTTCTCGGCAGTTTCGGTTCAACCACCAAGAAAGGCCTTAATTTTTCTGAAGGCTTTCTCAACAGTTGAACTGGAATTACTGAGAATGCTATTGTTAAGCATTTAACGGCAGTTCTGACGAAACCGCCATTAAAGCACATATAAAAGAGGGCCAACCCAGCCCTCAGCCCTTATTCCTTCTTCTTAGCTGCGATACAGCACCTCCATCTTAGTCTTCCTCGTGGATGGTAGCCCCATTCCGGCTACTTTTGCCTCTAAAATTACCCCCATTTGGCTCAAAATGCTTCATTCCATGTGGGTAAGCTCTCTATGCTTGAAAATTTTAAGGGTTTTTTGTATTATAATAATTGTATTTAACCTCTTTTGATTATGATTAACCCCTTCAATTCTCGATCAATGTCAAATATGATTTTTTTTGGGCTCATTTTTGGTTGATTTAGGTTCAAATTTGAATGGCTATAATAATTTTTTCATCAAATTTGGAGTATTGTTGCATTTAGGTCACTTTGAGGTAATTTTTTTATTCAATCTGAATTTTTTTTTAAATTTCACATTTGATTGTTTTGTTACTCATTTGTTTTGTTGATTTAGGTTCCAATTTGAACGGATATATCAATTCTTGCATTAAGTTTGGAGTATTGTTGTATTTTAGGTCACTTTGAGGTAAATTTTTTTAATTTTTTTTGTTTAATCCAAAATTTATGTTAATTTTAGAAATTGAAATAAAATGTATGTTGTTACATGTTATTGTGTTGTTTTGTTATAGTCATTAACAATTATAGTTTGTTAATATAACCACATTGTCATAAATTACATAGTTTATATATATATATATATATATATATATTTATGTGATTTTACTATATGTGTAATGTGTATATTATCATTAATTTGATAGATTATGTAGTTACTAATTTTAGATAGGTAATATTTTGAATTTACATAATCTTTAGTTAAAAAAAGGTAAAAATTAACAAAATTAGTTAGTTATTAGGTTACTAATATTGTTAATATAATACAAAGTTTGAATTGAGTTGAATTTAGAGGTTTACAAATATGATGTGATACGTTGAGTTCGGTTTGAAGTATAGATTGGTGGTGTGCATTTTTTTTGTAGAGGGTTAGTCAATTTTTAAGGAGAAACTCTGCCGAATTTTAATTAGAATTTTAGTGATTAATGATAGGTAAAAGTTGGATGACAAAGAGTAGACTGTCAAAAGAGTATGAAGATGGGGTTGCACATTTTTTAAGATTTGCTAAATAAAATGGTATTGATCTAGTATGACTCCATGTCCATGTGTTAAGTGTAGTAATATTAATTATATAAAAGATATCGACGTAAGTGTGCATTTATTCTTTAATGGAATAGACACATCTTATACAAGATAGATATGGCATGGAGAATCCGCATGTGAAGAAAATTTTCCTAACAAAAGAGCTAGAAAGGAATATGTTTCTGAGGAATACGAAGATCATTCGGTAGATATGGTTAATGATGTTGAAGAAAACTTAATGATGTTGAAGAAAACTTTGCTCATCGTCATGATGAATTCGTAAAATTGGTCGAGGATGCGGAGAAAGCTCACAATCCCGGATCAAAAATCACGAAATTGTCATTTTTAGTTAGGATTTATAATTTGAGAGCTCGGAATGGGTGGAGGGATAATAGATTTTCACAATTACTTTCATTATTAGGAGAGGTATTTCCAAAAAATAATAACGTACCTACTTCTATGTATGAGGCAAAGAAAACATTGCGCTTAATGGGCATGAAGTATAAAAAGATACATGTGTGTCCAAACGATTGCATATTATATCACGAAGAGTTTGTAGATGCAAATAGTTGTCATGTTTGTAAAAGTTCGAGATGGAAGGTTATGAAGAACTTTAACTAAGAGAAGAAAGGGGGTCCCAGTAATAGTAGTGTGGTATATTCTACCCATTCCAGGATTTAGAAGGTTATTTCGAAATGAAGAACATGCTAAAAATTTGATATCACCTGATGAAATAAGAATCAAAGATGGAAAAGTTCATCATTCAGCAGATTCTCTTGCTTGAAAAAAAGATAGATGACATATAGCTAATAATAATAGAAGATCCTAAAAATCTCAGACTTTGGCTTTCGGCTGATGGCATAAATCCTTATAGTTCAATGAGTAGTAATTATAGTTGTTGGCCAATTATACTTATAATTTACAGTCTTCCTCCCTGGTTGTGCATGAAGAGAAGATTTACATTGCTCACCCTATTAATCCCGGAATGTAAGTATCCTGGGAATGATATAGATATTTATTTGGCACCTTTGATTGGCGATTTAAAAAGTCTATGGGATGGAGTTGATTGTTACGATGCAAGAAAAAAGGAGACATTTAATTTAAGGCTGGTACTATTATAGACGATCAATGATTTCCTTGCTTATGGTAATTTATCCATAATTGTGTAAAGGGTTATAAAGCATATCCAATATTTAGTGAGCAGATAAATGTAATAAGAATGAAGCATTGTTGTTACGTTATATGCATATACGTAAAATAACCGCAAGTGCATAGGTCGTATACAAGTAACAAAGTGCTAAGAGAGTTGTCGATCCCATGAGGAATTGAGTGTTAAATTATCGCTAAGTATCAGAATTATCGTAAGTTAATTTTTTCTAAGCAACCAAACTAAATGAATTTATAACTTAAATAAATATAAATATGAATATAAATAAAAAAATAAAATATGGAAACTCAATGCACAAATGTACTAGGGGATTGAATTCATCTAACCATTAACTATGTCTTTTGATCACTAATTGCATTCTAATCAATTATTCCTAGTTTATAAGCCAATCACCACAGTGCTCCCTGGCAAGCGCCGTAGTGCTACTATTCAAGCACTGTGGCTCTCTCGGCTCTGGAACTCAGCACGACAGCTTTTCTTCCTAGGGGTGCTGTTTCTTCGTTTTAGCTCCGTTTTGCCTGATTTTTATTACGTTGCATTCGTATCGGACTCAACTTCCATCCAAAATAGTTGAGATATCCATATTTATTACCAATTTATTTTGATTCTTATTTATTTATAAGAACTACAAAAATAAAGCAAAAGCACATCAAACCAACATAAATGCTTGAGAACTTATAATTATTTGAGCTGTATGATACTTGATTTGTGAGTGAATTAATCACACATCAAATACCCACAAACTTGAATATTTGCTTATCCTCAAGCAAAATAAAACAAGGAAAAGAAAAGAAAAATACAACTCAAGTACTAATGACATAAACGATAAAGTGTGAGCTTTGTATCGAATCAAAAAAACCGTGCAAGTATATCTGAAGCCACAAAATATTCCAAGCTCAAAAGAAATGCAAACATTGAGATTATCTAGATTTTCAACTTCAAGCATCAATTTAACTCCACTCAAGACTCTCAAAGCTTAAGTGTGTGCAAAATTAATATCACTTAACAGAATAAACTTCAGATAGACTTGTGTGTTTTAGTAAACAATGAAAAATCTCTATATGATGTAATTTAGAATTACCATATGCCAATTTTTTATATCGCTCTCCATTAATGTATGTTAGCATATCATCAAAGATCAAAAGGTCTTTTATTAAGCTTGTAATGTCGGCTTGGGCAAAGTTAAATTTTGGAAACATTTGAGGTTCAAATCACCCTTAAGCACATTAATCTAGGACCTTTGTAGAGTTATTCCTTGGTACACCAAATAGTACTCCCACACTTCTTTTTAACTAAATTTCTCTTCTATCAACATTCTGCGAAATACTTATTTATTATTATTATTATTTTTTTGAAACAAAAGATATGAAATAAGACAAAAGGATGAAAATCAAAAACATCTTCCTGAAACTCAAAATTAACATTGTCCTCAATGTTGAAAAACAAAATAGAGGGTAAGGATACAAATTTTTTACCAAATTATTCCTTTCTCTTTTTTTTTGTTCTTTTGTTTTTAATACTTCATAACACCACCCTTCCTCTCAATATGAACACAACACAAATTAACTCTTTAAAACTATCTACATGCTTAATGAATAAAGGTTGGTGATCATTACTTTAGTTTGGCTAAAATGTGGTAGAAAACAAAAGGTATAATTAGGCTCAAAGTTGGTATACTAGGATGACAATGTATCAAGGTTTGTTTGAAAGCTCAAACAGTCCAAAGATGGCCTAAACCATTTCTTCCAATGACACCTAATATAGAATTTCATCTCAAGTTTCACTCAAATAGGTTCTAGAGTTCATGAGATATCAATGCCTATCTAATGCACACAAGTTTTCTCCAAAAGCTCAAAGAGTCAAGTGATCATAATATGTAGAATCAAGAATGAGGTTCAATTAATGCGAGTCAAACACATGGATACTCTTAATGAATTATATTTCAAAAGACCTAAGAGAACATTAAATGACTATATTTATCATTAATATCAGTTCATTTCATCACCACAATACTCACAACTTATTCAAATAAGCAAAAAAAAAACAAAAGCGAATAAAAGATTTGCCAAAAAAAATCAAATCATAGGAAGAAAAGTCATAACTATCAAAAGTCACAACTATCAACACACAAGCAAAACTATACCTAATAAATAATTGATCGACAAGTATTTTCACCCCCAAATTCAAAATTGTCAATGTTTTCAAAATTTAAATATTCAAGATAAGCACAAGGGAAAAGAACACGTACCAGGGAGGCAAGATATTCTCGCCTTCTATTAAGGTTGGCAAGGGTGGTGCTTCAGGTAAGGTGACTCTAACTTGGGTGGTACGAAAATCCTCTTCATAATTTACATCTTTAAGCTTATTCACGTACAAATTGATAAAGCTCATTCAATAGCGGCTTCCGCCCATAGTATGTGTCATACAACACAACAAATAGGTTTTGTTTTTGAACGCCCTCAAGCTTGGCGATATTTGGAAGTTATCGGCTCATACGCTCAACTTGATTTGACACTGATATATGTGTTTGTTGGGCTTGAATGAATGGTGCTAGCAGTGGTGGAGGAGATTTTGGCCACATAGGATTGTCATAAATGTGATATTTGATAAATGGTGATGGCACGATGATTTGGATCTCAAACGGTGAAGATTCACAAGTATTGTCTTGTGATTCTTCTGCCTTGATCTACTTTTGATTCTCCTCCTCACTTGAGTCGTCATCATCAAATAAACCTAAGATCCTTCCGCTTGTGCTCGGCTCCTCACGGTGGCTTTCATCAGTGCTTGTAACTTTTGTATGTATCATAGCCACCATTCTTCTCATGGCTTCAAGGGAGTCATATAGAGACTCAATTTGTACGTTAAAAATGGTCTCTCTTCTCTATCACTCCTTATGGTGAAGTCTTGTCTCCTTCGAAAATTATACAAAAAGATACTCAAAATTGAGAGGAAGCTCTGCTTGGTGATGTGGAGTATTACACCATGGCGCCGAAATATTAGAATTATCTCCCAAGCTGAGGTGGCTTGGTAGATAATTCCAACTCCGATAATCAATGTCGGCCATTTCTTCCAACAATCAATAGGCTTCATCAATAGATACTTCGTAGATAGAGATGGTACCATTTCCTCTTTCCACCCATATTCTTGTTTTGGGCCGAAGGTTGTTGAGAAAATTTTGTACTTGATACTCCAGGATAAACCATGATTCGGGTATAGTGTGAGCAACTCTTTGTATCTCTACCTTACACAATAAAATAGCTCTGAGTCTCGTTGAGCAAACCACAAGAGGACTTGTTGATCTAACATCTCTAAATACGTCGCAAAACAAATATTTAAAAATAAATATTCAAAATAAAAATAAATGCCTAAATTAAAATCATGTAACTTACTCCCGATATCAATAATAATCTAAAATACTAATTCCCCAGCAACGGCGCCAAAAATTTGTTATGCTATATGTATATACGTAAAATAACCGCAACTGCACGGGTCGTATACAAGTAATAAAGTGATAAGAGAGTTGTCGTATACTATCCTATAGTTGTTTCTAAAATTTGCTTTCTCAAGTGTTAAATTTTAGAAATCAAATTATCTAACTAATAGCTAATTAGTTTAGAAGCATTAAGCATGGAATAGCATACATAAATTCAAGAACAAAATCAAAGAACGTATTAGAAATCAGGACATAGAATCAAAATTTAAGTTACATCATTCCCCAAACATAACAATTAATTCAATATAAGAGAATCCAATACTAATCTCAATAAGAATTTCATATATAATTAAGCACAATACAAAATTCAAATGAGATTAAGGTGAGAAAAAGGATGAGAAAAATTCTTTTGTAGAGGTAGAACTTCAAGCCTTTAATTTCTTTAAGCTACTCTCTCAAGTATCCTATCTAAGAATTTTAGCTCTAAGCTCTTTCCTCTTTAAAAATTTTAAGCTCTCTTTATATGTTTTGTCTCTAACTCTCCAAACCTGAAATGGAGGCTTAAGGATGTATTTAAGTGGCTCCAAGATGACATAAGCCAAGTGAAATGTCAACTATTTGATCAGATGGCATCAATGGTCCAGATTGACTCTAAAAACACGCTTCAGCATGCTGGGTAGTACTGCGGCGCTACTATTCAAGTGCCGCGGTGCTCTAGCATCTGGAAGTCTGATTTCCAAGTAGCGCCACGGCGCTACTATTCAAGCGCTGCGGCTCTCTCGGTTCTGGAACTCAACACGACAACTTTCTTTACAGGGGTGTTGTTTCTTTGTTTTAGCTCCGTTTTGCCTAATTTTCATTGCGTTTCATTCGTATCAGACTCAAATTTTATCAAAAATGATTGAAATATCCATATTTATCACCAATTTATCTTGATTCTTATTTATTTGCAAGAACTACAAAAATAAAGTAAAAGCGCATCAAACCAACATAAATGCTTGAGAACTTATAATTATTTGAGCTGAATGATACTTGATTTGTGAGTCAATTAATCGCTCATCAATTGTAATTCTATTTGGGAATGATGAGGTAAAATTTTAGAATTTTACTCAATTATACTTAATCTTATATATTATATGTACACATATAGATCTTTCTAACTAATTTAAGTTATAGGTACTAAAGAAGAAAAATGTGTTACCGCCGATAGAGCCCGTGATGCAACCTCAACAAAAAGAAATGGTTTATTTATCATCATCTAGTGCTAGGCCCGTGAAGTTTCCTACACAAATTCCTTATCTTCCCCCGACATTGAAGACTTTATATTCAATAATTTTAGCTTTCAATATTAACTTCAATGTTACAATTCCAATGGATGAAGAGATATGCGAGATTGAGGAGCATGCACTTTATGCGGGAATAGAGGACATAATGCACTTCTCTCTTCTCCAAGATATTTATGCTACATGTATCTCGGTGTATATCAAGTAAGTAGACTAATATGTTTTTTTCTCTATATCTTTTATATATTTTCGTAATTTCTCATATGGTATACTTTTATGTGCTAATTAGATTCTTGTACAATGAACTATTGAGGTTAGAACTTTTGCATTCATTTGCTTTTGTTGATTCTACCATCATATCTAAAGTTCCTGGTGCCAAAAATGATAGTCGTCCACATGACCTTATACAACGACTCCATGTAGTGAGTAAAGAAACACTATTATTAGCTTCTTATAATCTTGGGTAAATATTCTCTTTCTTTTCCTCACAAATTGTGGTTGAGTCATATGTGTTTTGTTATATTTATATTTGGTCTTTTACTTTCATTAGGCAATATTGGATGTTGATGGTGATTAATGTGCTCCAAGAAAATATTTATTTCTTTGATTCACTTCGACAACGACCAAGATAAGATGCCCAAAATCTCGTTAATTGGTTAGTATAGTTTATAGTATAATATACTTAAAATATATGCTTATCTAATTGATCTGTTATTATGTGTTTTCTTTTAGTGCATTCCAAATATATAATGTGAATAAGCAAAAGAGGGGGAAAAAAAAGTGGTCCATGTTGGTATACGATTAAGCTATGAGATATAACGATTATACTATATATTTCTTCATGTTTTAGTTTTAATATATTTTAACTAGAGTTCTTATTATAATCATAGTGTCCATCACAGCCCAATTATATAGAGTGCAGTTTTTATATCTTGTGCATGATGTGAGACGTGGTAATCGATAATAGTCCAGTGGATTATATTGGATCAAATGTAAGTATCTTCATACTTCACTTTATTTGTCTAAAAGTATTAAGTTTACACATATATACTAAATATTGATACTAATTTTGATATGTGCTTATAAACTTATAGTGTCACGGCCAAGAAATATACTCAATGGATGACATCAATGCAATGCGTGAAGAATGAGCCTTGACTATTACCAATCACCTATGATTGGCCTCGATGTTGATTAGACTAAACTCTTAGACTTAGTTATGTAGTATTAGTTATATGCCCAAGTGTTAGGTTATTAGTCTAATTCGTAGTCTAACTTTAAATTATGTTAGTTATATGAGCATGTTGGTTAAGTTATTTAGTGTTAGTGATATAGCAATATGTTGAGTTGTATTTGTTTATATATTAGAACTAACTTGGTTGTACATACTTATTTGTGATTGTATCTTGATCTGGATATTTGTGAACTCGAATGAGAATGTGTTTATACAAGTTTTGATTGTGTGAATAGTGAAATTTACCCAAGAGAAGGGAAAAAAATTCCCACTGGGAAAGGCGGGCTATCTGAACATTTTAATGGTGGTTCCCGTAGAACTGCCGTTAAAGCTACTATAACTTAATTGATTAATTTTTAACGGCGGTTATTAATAACTGCCGTTAATACAAGTATCGTTAAACATCCTTTCTGTAGTAGTGTATATATATATTTATCCAAATATTGTAGTTTACTTTCTATTTTTTTGGTTTTTTTTAAAATATGTCTTACATGTATCTAAGCTAGTCATGATTTTCTCTTAAAATTAGGATTTACTAATTTGGTAGCTTTGAACACTACAAAAAATCTTACTTTTAGTAATGACAAAAATTGTGACTAAAAGTGAAAATTCATGATTAAATGAATATCATTATCTTTTTATGCTGTGACTAAAAAGTCCGTACGAAAAGTTTAGTCATAAAAAAAAAAGAATTTGTTATGATTAAATATACTTTTTATCATAATATGTTTCATTACTATAAACAAAATATTGTGATTAAAAGTACGTTAGTGACAACTTGTGATTAAATATCAACTTTTAGTCACAAAAAATTATTAGTTGTGACTAAATATCACTTTTAGTCACAACAAATAAATTTATTGTGACTAAAAAGCTTGTCACGAAATGTTGATTTTTTTTTATAGTGGAACCTGCTCCATGGAGTCTATTGGCTCCCTTTTTTGGCTGCGGTAGTAGTGTTTTGTAAAATACTAACTTCATTTCTCTTACTTTCTCTTACATCCTGTTCACTAATTATTAATAGTGTTTTAAGCCATTAATTAATTATGTTCACCACTTGGAAATTGTGATATTCACATATATGAAGACGTGGAAGATGAAAATTACTAAGCAGAAAAATGGAGACGAGAATATAAACCACCTTGACATTGAGAAACACGTTCTCAAACAAAGAACATACGTGATTGAAAAAAATGACTTTCTATATGGCCTGAAAATTTGTCCACTTTTTATCTTTTTCATTTTATTTTTATTTTAAAAAAAGATTTTAATAATTTTGGCAAAAGGAAAACTTCGTCAGTTAACTGAAGTTCTGAACCAGTTATAGGTTTCAATTGCGTGTAGTAGTTGGTCATCTAACAAAATATGTTAACTCTACCAGGGTCACGAGAGTGTTAATTAGATAAATTTGCTGGTTCCGATAATTATCTTTAGTCAAAACTAGAGAATATATATTTTTATTTTAAGTTAAGTTATTTGATTTGATTATCTTATCAGTCTCTATATACCTTGCGTGAACTGGCTATCAATCTGTATTTTAAATTTAAAAAATCCAATTAGAAGTCGGAGAAAGTTCTTACATTTTGTCTTTGGAATATTGTGTACGTATTATATATATATTTTTTAATGTCTTAGTAAGACATGACAATTTATACTATTTTTGACAGAAAATAAAGTGAAGATCTTAATTTCTCCACATTTTGGTCAATGACACGTTAACATCAAATGCAAAATTGGAAAGATCATGATGACAATATCCATGATGTTATTTTAGATTATTAATCCATCCCAACAATAACATTGTACTACAACACTGCAGCTAACATTGATTTACACTATATATTACAATTCTCATAAGAAAAATAGTAAAAATACTAAAAACCAATTACATCGATCAACCATTTGAAAGAAAAATAGCACGGCTGTATTGAAATATCAAAATAATCTGCGTCACCCACAAGCACAGAGCAACTTATTGTGAGTGCCGTAGGGCATGAGTAAAGATGTCAAATGAGTGAGCCAAACATTTGGCACAGTAACAAGTTACGAAAAATAAATAAATAAATAAAACAAAATTGTGCCTAGTACGACGGGACACAAGTGATAGGCCGCATCGGGCTCGTATTTTTAGTAACACGACATTAAGTACAAGAACGACATTAATTAGTAAATAAAGCATAATACAAGCACGATACATCATTTTCATAGCATTTCATGTACGAATTTGTGTATAGCTTTTCATGTACGAATTTGTATAGTACATGTGATATAATTTCTGAGTATTTTGTTGCATCGTAAGTACTATGTATAGATTTTATTTTTATGTCTTTAGGTTGCATGTAGTTGTACAAATTTAAATGACACATGCATAATACTTTTTTGTGTTTGCTTAATACTGAATTTTATCATCATAACATTTCTCTTTTAGTTTTTAACCAGTAATATTTTAAAGTATTTTTTTCACGCATTTGGTTATGGGAGTATCATTATATTGTTCACAAAATAATTTGAATGATTTTAATAATTATAAAGATATAATAATTGGATCAATACAATAAATTGGCTGCAGAAAAAATAGGGTTAACTAGTTGTTTGACTATTTTTTGGCCAAAAACTTAGTATATGATCAACCTCAAAAATTTGTAGCTAAATTATTATAACAAGAAGGCAATAGAATGACGACTCTAAAGCGGCGATAAATTATCGTCACTTTAGCTAAGCTCTAAAGCAGGGACAAATTAGACAGTCGTCGCTTTAGAAGGAGTACGC
The DNA here is from genome assembly GCA_002914845.1 of Trema orientale. Taxonomy (NCBI): domain Eukaryota; kingdom Viridiplantae; phylum Streptophyta; class Magnoliopsida; order Rosales; family Cannabaceae; genus Trema; species Trema orientale. Next base: position 415,513 of record JXTC01000100.1, on the reverse strand, counting down.
CAAATGGCACCAATTTGGAAATAGTATAAAAATATATTCTCTAAAGCGGCGACAATAATCTATTATTAATAAACTAAAATAATTATAATTATTGTAAAATATGGAAAAGTAAAAAAAAAGAAAAAAAACCAGATTTAATGCAACGATAATTGTCTCTGCTTTAGATTAGGATATTTTGAAACTTCAAAGTGACGATAATTGTCACCGCTTTAGATATTTCATGAAAATTTAGGCAGTCAAACTGACCGCCATAAATTTTTTGAATTTTAAATGAAATGGTTCGATTCATTCAAAGCGACGACTTACATCTAGTCGCCGCTTTAGATGATCAGTTTCTATACCCACAAACCGATCTTCTTCTTTCTCATTTTTTTCATCTCTCTCTCTCATCAACCCAGAAATCAGTCTCCTCCTTTATTGATAAGTTTTTTTTGGTTATTTCTCTCTTTTTCTATCTCTTTTTAGTTTTTATTTTTTTTTTTTTGGAATTCTTTTTCAGCCCGCCACCGCCGCTGCTGCTCCTTGAAGATTAATAGGTTAGTTTTTGATTAATTTGTGGTTTTGTTTTTTATTTAAATAATTAAAAATATATGTTATAATATTAGGTAAATTTAGATATTAGATATATATATATATGATTATATGTTGTAACTTTAGTGTTGTTTTAGTGTTAATTAAAATAAATATTGTAATATTAGGAAAAATCATATATTGATATAGTTTTTTTTTTTAGTTTTAGTTTTATTTTGATATTAAATTATTAGGATTATGAATATTTAATGTATTTTTTGATATTGGATATGAATTTTTAATGGATTATTGGACATTTGATTATTGGATTATATTATTAGTTTTAATGGATATTGGATTATTGGATATTAGATTATTAGATTATTGGATTATTGGATTATATTAGTAGTTTTATTGGATAATGGATTTGATGAGTTATTGGTGGATTGTATTATTAGTTTTATTAGATATTGGTAGATGTTTATGTTTTGAGAATGTAGATTAAGTATGAAGAATTGTTCAGTTGGATATTTTTTTTGTGTTAAATTTTCATTTTTGTTAATATTTTTTATTTTAGTTTACGAGTTAGAAATTTTTTAGGTTAGAATTTTATTGTATCAGAATTAATAAGAGAAATGAAGAATAATGAATTAATTTGTTAATTTGTTAACTAAAATACTCATAAAATTAAAAAATACGTAAAAATACCAATTTAATTTACAAAATACCCAAAATGTCCTTAGAATAATAAAATACTCAAAATGCCCTTATAGTATATAAAATACTTATAAAATTAAAAAATACTCAAAAATAACAATTTAATTCACAAAATACCCAAAATACCCCGATAATAATAACATACCCAAAATATCGTTATAGTAACTAAAAATCTCATAAAATTATCAAATATAATAAAATACCCATTTAATTCACAAAATACTCAAAATCCCCCTAGAATAATAAAATACCCAAAATACCCTTATGAGTAACTAAAAACCTCATAAAATTAAAAATATATTAAAATACTCATTTAATTCACAAAATACCCAAAATGTCCCTAGAATAATAAAATACCCATGCTACCCTTATAGCAACTAAAATACTCATAATATTTAAAAATATAATAAAATACCCATGCAATTCACAAAATACTCAAAATACCCCTATATTAATAAAATACCCAAAATGCCCTTATAGTAACTAAAATACTCATAAAATTAAAAATTACCCAAAAATAACAATTTAATTCATAAAATACCTAAAATCCTAAAATGCCTCTAGAATAATAAAAATACCTAAATACCCTTATAGTAACTAAAATACTCATAAAATTAAAAAAATACCCAAAAATACCCATATAATTCACAAAATATCCAAAATACCCATAGAATAATAAAATACCCAAAATGCCCTTAGTAGCAACTAAAATACTCATAAAACCTAAAAATATAATAAAATACCCATTTAATTTACAAAATACTGAAAATGCCCCTAGAATAATAAAATATCCACAATAACCTTATAGTAACTAAAAAACTCATAAAATTAATAATACCAAAAAATACCCATATAACTCACAAAATACCCGAAATGCCCCTAGAATAATAAAATATCCATAATGCCCTTAGTAGCAACTGAAATACTCATAAAATTTAAAAACATAAAAAAATACCCATTTAATTCACAAAATACTGAAAATGCTCCTCGAATAATAAAATACCCACAATAACATTATAGTAACCAAAAAACTCATAAAGTTAAAAATATAATAAAATACCTATTTAATTCACAAAATACAGAAAATGCCCCTAGGATAATAACATACCCACAATACCCTTATAGCAACTAAAATACTCATAAAATTAAAAAAATAATAAAATACCCATATAATTCACAAAATACCCAAAATTCTCCTAGAATAATAAAATACCCAAAATGCTCTTATAGTAACTAAAATACTGATAAAATTAAAAAAATGCCCGAAAATAATAATTTAAATCACAAAGTACCAAAATACCCCTAGAATAATAAAATACCCAAAATATCCTTATAGTAACTAAAATATTCATAAAATTAAGAAAAAAAACTCAAAAATACCTATATAATTCACAAAATACCCAAAATACCCTTAGAATAATAAAATGCCCTTAGTAGCAACTAAAATACTCGTAAAATTTAAAAATATAATAAAATACCCATTTAATTCATAAAATACCGAAAATGCCCATAGAATAATAAAATACCTACAATACCCTTATAGTAACTAAAAAACTCATCAAATTAAAAATATAATAAAATACCTAATTAATTCACAAAATACCAAAAATGCGCCTAGAATAATAAAATATCCATAATGTACTTATAGTAACTAAAATAGTCATAAAATTAAAAAATATAATACCCATTTAATGAACAAAATACCCAAAATTCCCCTAGAATAATAAAATACCCACAATGCCCTTATGGTAACTAAAAAACTCATAAAATTTAAAAATATAATAAAATACCCATATAATTCACAAAATACCCAAAATGCCTCTAGAATAATAAAATACCTAAAATACCTTTATATTAGGTAAAATACTCATACATGTACTCTTGAGAAACCCGAAATTCCTTCCTTAAATCATGAATATTAGAATGGTCACGATACGTAAACTGGTTTGGAATGTTCTTGGTCATAACAGTTAGATTTATACAATTGTGACGATCAAGACCATTCCAAACGAGTTGAACTGTCATGACAAAGGTTGTAGTCACAGTCGTAATCTGTACGTTTATTTGTACACATAGTGACTTTAATATATGCATGCATTATTTTAGTCAAAAAAAAATTACCTTAGACCCGTTTAGGAGTTGATGAGAGATTATACCTCTTAATATCGATTCTTGAACTGTCCCGTTTGAACAGTTTGAGATTATATGTTATGTGTTGTCGTTCACTTATAAATATTGTTCTTTGGTCGAGTTCTGATGGTATCTCCTTGTGTTCTCCGAGAGTATACATACATGTATCACACTTAGGGGAGCTGAGGGAAGACTCTGCCGAAATTTTGATGTGAACGGAACAATGTTTGGGTGAATGATGTACCACATAATAAAGTAATCCTGAATGGTATAAGACCTTATCCTTTAGAAATGGAGTAATAAGGTGGATTTAGGACATATTTTGCATGGTCATCCATAACTATTCTATCTGAACACTAAGTTGTTGTGAATAATAACAGTAAGGATGCCTGTGGATAAGAGTTAGATATATTTGAAAGATTATTGGTGTGATGCATATTAGAATGGTGCAATTGCATTTGCTGAAAGGGCAAAACATTATGTTAATGACCAAGGCAAAGTTAAATAGCCTTGTCTGATATGTCAGAATGTGTTGCATCAAACTATTGAAACGCTGGAAGCACATTTGATAGACAATAGGTTTAATTCATCGTACACTAATTGGATCTTCTATGGATAAGTTGTTGAGATTCTTCTTCCTCGTAATGATGTTCACGTAGAAAATGTTGATTCGACAGATGAGATGGTGGACATATTGTAAGACTTTATTGGGTCAGAAAATGCAGCTGGTGGTGAAAATAAATACGAGTCTATTCATGTATACCAATATGACTGTGCATTATTTGGAAAGGAGAATGGTGACATAGAGAATTGTCCTGTTTGTGGTACGAGTCGATGGGTAGATAAAAATACGAAGGGAAAGAAGATACCTCATAAAGTATTTACAGTATTTTCGATTATAATTGAAGCGTCTATATGGGTCCAGACACACTGCAAAAGAAATGAATTAGCATTTTAGGGGTCGTTCAAATGAGGAAGGGGTATTGAGATATCTTGTTGACAGTGAAGCATGGAAATATTTTGATATGCAGTATTCAGATTTTGCTTCAGAACCACGAAATGTCTGTTTAAGATTGGTTGCAGATAGGTTTATTCCATTTGGTAACATGAGTTTGTCTTATAGCATGTGGCCAGTGGTTTTGACTAATTACAACCGTCCTCCATGGCTATGCACAAAAGAGTCTTATTTTATGATTTCCCTTTTAATTCCTAGGTCACAGTCTCTTGGAAAGGACATTGATGTATTTCTAAGGCCGATGAGTTGAAGCAATTATGGCATATTAGAGTTAAAACGAGAGATGCCATTGATAACAAAATGTTTAAAATGCGAGCTACATTAATATGGACTGTAAATGATAATCTAGCTCGTAGTAGTTTATCTGAATGGAGTAGGCAAGGATACAAGGAATGTCCCATATGTAATGAAGACACTCCGTCAGTGCATTTAAGAACAAAGGCTTGTTATATCGGGCATAGACATTTCCTTCCAAAATCTCATGCATTTTGAAAAAGTTCACTGTTTGATGGGAAGATAGAGTAAAGAAATCCACCAAGGGTGTTTTCTAATGAGAATATTCTGCAACAACTCAATTATGTGCGACCTGATATACTAGGTAAACATCCAAAATATGGTGGGGTGAAACGAAAAAGAGACAACAGAGAACTCAACTAGAGAAACAAGAGTATATTTTTTGAGCTTGAGTGTTGATCATCACTAAAGCTAAGGCATAATCTCGATGTTATGCATATTGAGAACAATGTGTGCAATAGTATTCTTGGTACAATGTTTAGTATTGAAGGCAAATCTAAGGACACAGTGAACGCAAGGCATGGCTTATAAGATTTAAATATCAGATCAGAGTTACATGTCCTCGAAGAAGGGAACAAGTTGATTATACCTCATGCAGAGTACACTCTCATTGCTCATGATTGACGTGAATTTTTTTAGTTTATTAAATCTGTCAAGTTTCCTGATAGGTTTGCAAGTAATCTTCGAACCAATGTAACTGATAATGATACAAAATTATCAGGTTGAAATTGCATGATTGTCATATTATTATGCAACGTTTGTTGGCACCAGGAATTTATCCTTTCGTGAATAGAGATATCTCATCTACAATAACTGAGTTATGTAACTTTTTCTAGCTCATCTGTACAAGGACTCTAAATGTGAAAGACTTGGAGAAATCTGAGGTTGACATAGCTCTTATTCTTTGCAAGCTTGAGCGTATTTTTCCTCCTACTTTTTTTGATATCATAGTACACTTGATGATTCATTTTCCAAAAGAGGCATTACTTGGAGGACCTATTCATTATAGATGGATGTATCCTTATGAGCGCTATATAAAGAAGTTGAAAAACTATGTAAGAAATCGAGCACGACCAGAGGGTTCAATTGCTGAAGGTTATGTTGTTGATAAAGCCTTGACTTTTTGCCCAATATACTTACAAGGAGTTGAGACTAAGTTCAACCGATTGGAAAGGAATGAAGATCCTGTTCAAAATGGTCCGAAGCTGAGTTTTTCAGTTTTCCAATCAAATTGTCATCTAATTGGTAAAAAAAATATTATCTATCTGGATGATCACCTACGTAAGAAGGCTCACTGATATATACTAAACAATTCTTCTAAAATCCAGATTTATTTGGAGTAAGTGTTGTGAATTTATATTTAGATTTACTAATACAATTTGATCACTAATTTAGTTTATTTATTAATCTCGATGTTATACTCTTCATCAGTGAACATATGAGAGAGCTTAAGCAAAAAGGTAATAATAACTTGGATGAAATCCAAAAATTAGAGTTTTCATCTTGGTTTTATACAAAGGTATACTTAAATTTTAGTCATTATAGTTTTGTCCATTTTGATAGAATTACTTAAATTATTCTTATTGTGGTTAATTTTATGTCATATGTTGATTATCAGATGTATTATCTACGACAAAAATGGTAGTCCTGAAGCAACTAATGAGTTATATGCTTTGGCATCTAGACCAAATTTCAACATTTTGTCCTACTCAACATGTGTTGTAAACGATTTCCAGTTTGTAGCACATAATCGAGACTCTAGATGTAGAATTCAGAATGGAGTTTTTGTTTCGGAGTTTGATGGCAATACATTTTATGGGCATCTAGAAGAAATAAAAGAGTTCACTTTCTTAAACTAATTGTCTGTCATCTTGTTCAAGTATAAATGGTTCAACATTGACCCTCAGAAGAAGAAGATATGAACAGAGAAAAATATTACTAGTATTGCAATCAATTCCGATGGTGCAAAGATGAACCTTATAATCTTGCTTTTCAAGCAAAGGGAATTTTCTATATGGACGATTTCGTAAATGATATTGAACTTGAGGATGATACAATATTAGATTATGAAGAAAATGAGTTTGAGGAAGATGACAATGATAGTGATGATGATGTAGATGAAATCTCGTCTAGTAGTGAGTTTGATGGCGATTAGGATTGTTGTTTATTTTTATTCTTACTCATGTAAAAGACCTTTTATACTATTAATGATTGATTTTTTAGAATTTAATTTCAATATTACTCTACACATTTTAATTATAATATACTTGTCACTATTATGACTTGCACATAGTCATGGCTACTGTTGAGCCTAGTTATCACAGTGGTGATGGTGGTGCCGACCCTCTACGGCGTCCTACAAGAGTCCCTCAGCGATGCGAGTCAGGTATTGTTCGTATTATTCGTTACATATTAAATTTTACGTTTTCATTACTTTGGATATGTCGACCCTAGCCTGCTTGCTAATATGCTTATTTATTTTGCGGATCCTTTTAGGAGGAATATGAGGCCGAAGAGTAGGTCATTAAACCTACGTCAGCTATTTGAGGAAAGGGGAGGAGCCCTCTTCTGATCAATTTTGACAAGGCAAGAGACACTTGGCGCCGAGTCGATGACTATCAAAAATAAATTTCCTGTTTGATTGGCGAACTTGTCCAACAGAATGTGGATCCTTGATATAAAAATTGGAAGTCGGTCCTGCTAAGCAGAAAGGGAAGATTATTCTTGTTGTCGAGGTAAAAAAAATATATGGCATTTATTAAATGTTACGAATTCTGCATACAATTATAATATAACAATAATTTTTGCAATTGCAAGAATTTTTTGAGTACAAAGATCTTGACGACGACATCGACGATTTGGCCAATGTTAGGGATGGCATCCTTAGGACTGCGGCTGATATATATAGCAACTGGAAGACCGAGTTTAATGAGCATTTCGGGCTCGTTTGAGGCGACAAAAATGCTCTTGACTTGGCGACGGCACGTTCCAAGGTGCCTAACGAGATGGATATTGCAACATGGGGGTATTGTTGCGACCGTTTTGACTCTCCAAAGTTTAAGATTATTGTGTAGTTATGAATTATTCATTTGTTATTAAGTAATAAAATATTATATTATAATTAATTTTTTTTTCCTATAGGTGATGTGTAAAAGAAATGCTACAAATAGGATGCGTCAGTTAGCAGTGAGCAAATAGGGAGCCACTTCCATTGCTCACAAATGATATAAAAAGGTAATAAAATTGCGATTTTTCATTCACTACCTTTTATTTTTAAAACATTAAATTTTAATAATAAATTATACCCCTTTAAATAATTTTACAGTACAATCCTACTACTGGCGAGCTTTAACCAGTTGTTGAGAGTTTTAGGGATCACTACTTCAATAAGCGGACTGGATGGTGCACAGTTTGAGGCCAATTACGTATGTCATTAATTAATTTTTTTTAAACTAAATCTCTATTTTTTCTATATATACTAATTTTAATCTTTTTTGTAAAATAAGATGCTTGAGATTCATAGTACTCAGTCTCAAGCATCTTCCCAATTTTGGTTCGAGCTCATCCGCTTTCGTCACTGATGCTCATATTGTGAATGAAATTCTCGGTACATGTCATGGATTTAGAAGAGGTATCGGACGTAAGTTGAGTAAGTTCACTTCCAGTACTAGATCTGTCCCACTAGACTTTCCACCACCAGTACCTGAGGATGTCTAATGATATATACAAGAGAGCCAACAATATATGACGACAGCCGAACAACGAGAGATGGCCACTCAGGAGATGATCGCTTAACAACAGCGATCAATAGAAGCTCAAGCGGCGTAGATAGCGGATATGCAGAGGATTTTGTCATCGCTAATACTAGATGTCAACATGTCTACCGCTGCTCCTATCCATCTAGGGTCTATTTTGACATCGTTTGGCACGATGACCTGCCCCCGCCACTGCCACCACGTTTCGCCCATCTTCCACCGACTCGTCAAGAAGATGGCAGTGAAGAAACCGAGGACGAGGACTTAGGCTTGTAGACTTTTTTCTACTTTCAGACAAATTTATATATTTTTAGTTTTTGACAACACTTTTTAATTTTAATGTCATTTAAAATATTACTTTATTTATTTTTTATTAATTATTAATCTATTTTGTTTACCTTAATGTATTTTTTATTTATTTAAATTTGAATTAATTTTTATTATTTAATAATGAAATATATAAAAATGATTATTTTAATTAAATAATTAAATATTTAAAATAATTAATTAAGAAAACAAAATTATATATAAAGCAGCGACGGTTGTCGCCCGTTAGGTTACTAAATTAATTAATTATTTAATTAAAGAAAATTGGCCGTAAAGAGGCGACAATTTCGAAATTGTCGCCGCTTTAAATAAAAAGAGAGAGGCAACAATTTCGAAATTGTGGCTGCAATTGGTCTGGCTGATGGTATTTCTGTCGACTTTTTAGAGGGGACAATTATCGCCGCTATAAATTATCTAATATGAAGACAATGCGTGTCGCCACTTTGGGTATCAATACCAGCGAATCTTTAGCGGCGACTCTAAAGCAGGGATATTGTCGCCGTTTTAGAAACACTGGATTCAATGTGGTGACAAATATCGCCGCTCTATTCCTGTTTTGTTGTAATGAATATCCAACTCATTTAATGACAAAAATAAAAATACAACATATTCTACAACTAAAACTTTAGATTTAAAGCGGCGACACTGGGATTTAATGCAGCGACAAATGTCACTACTCTATTCATGTTTTGTTATAGTGAATATCCAACTCACTTAATGACAAAAATAGAAATACAACATATTCCATAACTGAAGCTTTAAAAAAAAATGGACATTTAGCTATAATTTTTAAAATATGGACTTCTACTTAAATCAATTTAAAACATTAGCTATCCACTTAATTTTTTCGAAAAAAAAGGTGACATGTTAGGTTTATTGGGCTTGGCACAACATGGACCTACAACAAACACAAGCACGACATTAGTATAACACGAGACTTTCTGTACCCATGGGCATGCCAAGTTAATGTGGTATATGTCCACTTTTCTAAATTTAGTTAAGTATATGTCCATTATTTAAAATTTATAGCTATATATCCATTTTTTAAAAATACCTCTGCTGATGTATTTTGTTGTTTCTAATTTTGCCTTTATTAAATTGTTCACTTTTTTCCATTTCTTTTTCTTTTTTTTTTCCTGAATTTTTCTTGTTCATCTCTCTCTCTCTCTCTCTCTCTCTCTCTCTCTCTCTCTCTCTCTCTCTCTCGTTTTCTATCGATTTTCCACTCTTTTCTTTTCGAATCTCATTCTTCTCCTCGAATCTCCAGCAGAATCGTTGCTTTCTGGCGTTTTCTTTCCATTGATGTTATTCTTTGGCCTTTTTGCTTGATGAACGTCTTTTCCGGTGTTTTTTGGCTTATTTTCTCGGATCTCCGATGTTTTGGCGATTTCTCTATTTGCATTGGTTGAATTGATCTTGGCTTATTATTTAGGTATGTATTTATTTCTTGATTATTGAATTGATTTGTATTGTGTATTTTGATTTTGATTTTGTTTTATTACACTGTGTTTTATTTTTGAGCTTTTGATTTTTATTGCTAATTTATTTTACAACTACTGTTAATTTCTTATATAATCTTGTTTTTTGTTATTAATTAATGTTATTTGTGTTATTCTATGTGTTTTTGAATAATTCCTTGTAACTGGTACTCGTTCATTAATTGTTATCGTAGTACATATATTTTTTGTGATGGTATATAGTATTACTGTTCGTTGGTTTTTGTTACTAAAGATATTTACTATTTTAGTTCGGTGCATGAATTCTCTATCGCAGTATATATATGATTTATGTACTGGTATATAATGTTTCTTTTCTCTAGTTTTTTTTTTTTTTTATAATGAACATGTAAGGTATTTTCTTATTTGGTTCATATATTTTTGGTTGTAGTATAAATGATTTTTGAGGTGGTATATGAATTTTGAATTATTCTTCGTAATTGGTAATCGTTTATGAATTTTTATCGTAGTACATGTGTTTTTTGTAGTGGTATATGGCAATATTGTTTATTGGATTTTGTTGATGAAGATGTTTACTATTTTAATTCGGTCCATTATCGCGATATATATATTTTTTGTGCTGGTATATGGTGTTTATGTTCCCTAGTTTTGTTTACGAACATGTTAAGTATTTTTTTTTTATTCATAAATTTTTAAACGTGGTATATAGCATTTTTTAGATGGTATATGGTACTAGTGTTTTGCAATTATTGCATGTTCATTATTTATTATTTAGTTTATATATCTTTGATTGTGCAGTATATATAATTTTTCTGGTATGTGGTATAATTTTGATCGTGGTATAGTGCTATTAAACATGTTTATTATTTTGTACTTGGTTTTTATACTTTTTTTTGTGGTTAATGATGTACCTTTATATATATATATATACCTATTATAGGTGTTTAAAATTCTCTTATTTTAATAAAAGCTTGAAATATGTTTCTATTGTATATAGTTTATGTGCTTATATATCTTATTTACTAATTCAGGTACTAGTTCATTTTTTTTATGTACCTAGTGTACTTGTTGTTTTTTACTTATTTATTTTTGATTTATTTCTAGATATAACAAAGATACCTATTATTAATCATTATCATAGTTGTTGGGGACCGAAAAAGGAAATAATCGCCTTCGCTGGTGATTTCAAGAAGACACAAGTGAAGTATGCCAATGCAAGCAATACAACCACAATCGAAAAATCTATAGAATTCCCACGAAGTTACGTGTTTTGAAGAAAATTTTTGTTTTGTTTATTTGTTTGTTTTTTTTCTGAGTTGTTTCGTTGAATGTTTTGAGAAAATATAGCTACTAAATTACATTTGAATCTATGTACTTAAGCATAAGAATAAAATGATATCTATTATCAATGTCTACTAAATATATATATATATGTATATATATAAAACATAATGATTATTATTTTAAACACACAATTCTAGTAATGTTCATTTTCAAAGTAATAGTATAATCTCTCTCTCTCTCTCTCTCTCTCTCTCTCTCTCTCTCTCTTTTCTACATTTCTTTCTCTAAATTGCTTTCATAACATCTTCTCATTTTGTTCTCAGTCCAATGATAAAGCTCCACGACCATTTTCTATTAGAAAAAGTTATTCTCTCTCTCTCTCTCTCTCTCTTTTCTACATTTCTTTCTCTAAATTGTTTTTATAACATCTTCTCTTTTTGTTCTCTCTCTCTCTCTCTCTCTCTTTTCTACATTTCTTTCTCTAAATTATTTTTATAAAATCTTCTCTTTTTGTTCTCGTCCCAATGATATAGCTCTCTCTCTCTCTATCTCTCTCTCTCTCTCTCTCTTCTACATTTATTTCTCTAAATTACTTTCATAACATCTTCTCTTCTTGTTCTCGTCCCAACGATATAGCTCCACGACTATTTTCTATTAGAAGAACTTCATTTTGTTCTGAACTACTGCTTCTATGATCATATGATCAATGCTTCAACCTTTTTGATGACAAATATCCTATAATCAACTTTCTTCTCGAAAAAAAAAGAGCAAATAATTTATTAACTACATATAAACTTATGAACTATGCACATAATCTTAATAATTCATAAATTTCTCAACTACAAATAAAACTTTATAGACTAGACACATGATGAACCAAACAAAAATAACAATTGAAATTAAGAAAAGAAGAAAACTTTTTCACTCCTATCAAACAACAAGCACATATCAAATGAAGAACTATTAGTGTATAAATTCATGAGTTTATAAATTAAACGAATAATTTATGAACCGCACATATAATTCTATGAACCAAAAATATTACCAGAATAGTTCATAAATTTTTTAATTACACACATAATATTATAGACTGAACATATAATTTTATGAATCAAAATAAGAGAAAGAATTGAAATTAAGAAAACAAGGAACCTTTTTCACTATAATCATGCACACAATGATAGTACCCAATTGAAGAACTCTTAGTGCATATATTCATGAGTTTATGAACTGGACAAATAATTTATGAACTACACACATAATTTTATGAACCACACACATAATCTATGAACGAACACATAACCAGAATAACTAATTAATTTTTCAACCGAAAATATAACTTTATGAACTGAACATATAATTTTATGGCCCAAAACGGGAAAAAAAAGGATTAAAATTAAGAAAATAGGAAATCTTTTTCACTTCAATAAAGCACACAAGCATATACCTAAGTGAAAGTCTTAGTATACAAATTCATAAGTTTATAAACTGAATAAATAATTTATGAAGCGTTCACATAAGTTCATGAACCACGCACATAACCTTATGAACCAAAATTTGAAATTCATTTAGTTGTTCATTTAACCAATCTTGTATGTACTGGTGTTGCATTTGCACATACCATATATTAAAAATGATGAACCGAATTTTGCATAAGTTAGATTAGAACAAACAATGTCGAAATCCATATTTTTTCACCATAAGCATGAACTTAAATGGGAATTCATCAACAAAATACTAAAACTCCGGCCTAAATTTTCAATTGAATCTATCAAAAACTACAACCTCAAAAGTTATTGAATCTAAGTATTTCACCTAAAAAAAACCAGATAATAAAAATGAATCTACTAAAAACCTATGCAAATTAATCAAAAAATTGAATCTACTACCGTAAGCATGAGCTTTATCGAATGGACTGGAAGCACATGGACATGAGCTGCAACAAGATCACCTGCACTCCTTTTAATGAGCCAATCGCCATCATCCGCGATGACTCGAACATCGTCTAACTCCGCTCAGAGTTCGTATTCTGCAAGCTTTGCATCTTCGACTCCGTCGGTGTTCTCCTCTATGACACCATCTAGAACAACTTCGGTGAAAGATTGGATGGGATAGCCTGAATGGATAACAAAGCTCCACCATGAGCATTGTATCAGCATTGTTTAAAGGATATTTTTGAGGCTGAATTTCCAACGGGCTTTTTTATTGGAGGTATACGTATAAAACCTGGGCCCTGGTCATGAACTAAAATTGGGCTTAAATCTTAGGCTAACACAAACACGATATAACATTTTATTGAGCTATGTATAGCTAGCACGACATGAAGCACGTTTAGGCCTACCCATTCATAGGGGTGTTAAAAAAAATCGGTGCACCGCAGACACCAGCCGCACCGCACCACACCGCACCGAAACTGGTGGTTCTTTTATCTACAGCTGGTGATGGTTTGAAAAATCGCCAAACTGACTGGTGCAGTGTGGTCTGCGGTTTTGGCCGAATTTAGTCGGTTTCGAACCGAACCAGTTGAGAATGTGTAATATGTATATTTTTGTTATAATTTGTATATAGTTGATTACAAGTAAAAATGGCCTAACTCAATATACATTAGCCCAAATAAATACTCAGCCAATTTTCTCTAGGGTTCGTCTTCTCACTTTACTCAGTCACTTTCTCCAAGTCTCAATACTCAAAAATTACCGCAACCCTCCCACTCACTTTGTCTCTATCACTCTCTCTTCTCTTCGTTCACAGTAGCCCAGCCACCAGCCAAGTCTTTGATCTCGCCATTACTCTCTCTCTCTCTCGTGATCTCGTCATCTCCATCTGCCTCCCGTCATCAGGTATCAACTGGTCGCCCTTAACGTCCAGAGACGCCGGCCTAAAATGTGGCCCAGCAACGTCCAGCAATGCCGGCTTGAAACGCAGCCTAGCAACATTAAGCAACACCTCCGTGTCCGTGCATCAATGCTGCCTCATCTGCACAGCAACTCGGCCCCGTCCACGCAGTAATGTTGCCCCATCCATGCGACAATGCTACCCATGTCCGAGCTCGTCTCTCTCTTACTCAGTCTCGGGTACTCTAAGCTCCAACTCTCACTCAATCAGTGTCCCGCTATGCGTCTCACTCATACAGAGCTCCAGCTCTCACTCAAGTCACTGTCTCGCAAAGTCCCTCAGTCACACTCTCTTAGCAACTCCTCTTTCTCTCTCTCTCTCTCTCTCTCTCTCTGTCAGCAGCTCGTGGCTGTCTGCAACTCTCTTTCTCTCTCGGCAGCTTACGACCCTCAGCCACACTCTCTCTCATCGTCTCTCTTGCAAGACTCGGTCAGTTAACACTCTATATTAATCTCATTAATTTACTCATTGGGATTGGGATAGCTAAAATGATTGGGATTAGCTAAAAATTAAAACGATTTTAATTTTAAAATTCTAGTTACTCTAATTTTAATTACAATCTTAGATTTTCGCTCCCCCTAGTCTGGTTGATAAATTTTGTTCTTTGTTATGTGTTCTTAATTATGTGGTTTTTATTTTTGATTCTATATTGGTGTGCATATGATATGTGTTTGATAGATGAAGATAGTTTGTATTTACGCTAACTGTTAAATGAGGTTAAATGGACTAATTACTTTAATTTTGAGGTGAATGACCAAATAAATGAGCTGATTCTAAGCTATTGTAATTACTAACAATGTTATTAGTATTTGATGCTGGTTTGTAGTATGTGATTATATTGTAAGTTTATATTTGTTAGATGGAGGATAGTTTCCATATGACACCTTCTGTGAAAAATCCAACCCAAGTGGTCAATATCCTCGATTCAACTAGTGGTTATAAGAGTAAGCCTCCATTACCTCCTAAGACCAAACGTGAAAAAAAGAAAGTTAGGCATGTATCAGAAGATTGCGATCATGTTACTAGAAATAAGGAGGACCCTACTGACCCTAGGGCTATGTGCAATTATTGTGATAAAGACTATGCCAGTGATAGTAGGAGAAATGGGACTAGCACTCTTTGGAACCCTTTGAACAATCAGTATAAAAAATATCCTTTTAGATTGGACGATAAGAAGCAAAAAATATTGTCTTTTCAAAAGAAAGGTGATGAAAGTGTTGGTGTTAGCAATCTTGAAGCCATAGGATTTAGTCAAGTTGCTTGTAGGGTTGCATGTGCAAAAGTGATTATCATTGATGAGTTGCCCTTTAGGTTTGTAGAGTAAGAGGGCTTTAGAATGTTTTGTAATATTGCATGTCCAAAGTTTGATCTTCCATCATGGATTAGAATTGCTAGAGATATCATTAATCTTTACAATGATGAGAAGAAAAAGTTGAAATCTTACTTTGTAAAGAATTCACAAAGACTCTCTCTTACCACTGACACATGGACTTCTGTTCAAAATGTCAATTATATGATGTTAACAGCTCACTTTGTAGATTCTGAATGGAAGATGTAAAAAAAGATTTTGAATTTTTGTCAAAATCCTAATCCTAAGGGAGAGACAATAAGCAGTTGAGGCATGCTTAAAATAATGGGGTATTGAGACAGTATTTACGATCACAGTTAATAATGTCACTTCTAATAATGGGACTATTAGTCACATAAGGAAGAGATTGCAAATTTGGAAGAGTGCCATTTGTAATGGAGAATATTTACATGTGAGATGTTCAGCTTACATCCTAAACTTGATAGTGCAAGATGGATTGAATGAATTAGACAATTTTATTACAGTTGTCTGTAACGCCGTTAGGTATATTAGAGCTTCTTCTTAAAGGTTGGCTAGATTCAAAGGTTATGTGAAGAATACTTGTAAAGAGGAGAAGACTCTTGTTTGCTTGGATGTACCAACTAGGTGAAACTCCACTTATTTAATGTTGGAGCATGCATTGAGATTTGTTGATGCTTTTAAGTTGTTGGAAGAGGAGGATAGTTTATATTTGTAATACTTTTGAAAACAGGCATGGGTAAAAACATTTAGGGCTGCCAATGAGTAAAGATTGGGAGAATTGTAGCAAATTTTGTAAATTTTTGAAGACTTTTTACAAAGCTACTTTAAAGTTTAGTGCTTCCTTATTTGCTACTTTAAATACTTATTTTCATGAGATTTCAGTAGTGCATAGAAAATTAATCAAATGGTGTTTGAGTAAAGATTCAATCTTGACGAATATGGCTACTAGGATGGAGGTAAAATTTGATTAATATTGGAGTAACATTGAAAGATAAAATATTCTTCTTTATGTGGCGATGGTACTTGATCCTAGGCACAAATTGAAATATGTGCATTTTTATTTGAAAAAGCTCTATAGTGAGAAAGAGATTAAGATTATCATGGATGCCATCAAGAGTTACATAACAAAGTTAGTGAATCACTGTGCAACAAATGAATTCAAAGTGCAACAAAGTGACAATACTCAAGCTGGTAGGTCATCTTTTCAAGAGAAAATAACTGTGATAGATTGTGATGATGAGGATTCTTTGGACTTGGAATCTGAGTTTGATAAAGAATGTGCTGAAGATGAGTCATTTGACTTGAAAAATGAGTTTGATAGATATCTTGCTAAATGTGTTGAGGATAGGAAGTATCCAAATTTTGACAATTTGGAATAGTGGAAAGTGACCTCTTTAAATTTTTCTGTTCTTGGTGCAATTGCTCGAGATGTTCTAGCAATCCAAGTTTCAACTGTAGCTTCGGAATCCACCTTTAGCACTAGAGGTAGATTGCTTGATTGTTTTTGAAGCTCATTGAGTCCAACAATGGCTGAAGTTTTGATTTGTTGCCGAAATCAGTTGAGATCCAAATCCTTACCATTAGACATGGCTCTAATTTTGGAAGAGATTAAAATTTATGAAAGTATTGAATCAGGTAATAATTTCTTCACACAATAAGCATATTTGTTAATTTGTATTAATTTTTAACTATGCATTGTAACATTATAGTTGTCTAGCTCTATACAAATTTTCACTTTGTAGAGGAATCAACTTGACATCTGAAGTAGTAAACCTTGATTAGGTTTGATAGTAATACCTAATCCTATCCCATTTTTTTTCTTATATATATAATTCTTTGCAATTAGTATTGAGGTGTAATATTTATCTCTAATACTTTTTATCTTTTGCAACATTGAAGTATGACGAAGTTTGAAGTCTTTTTTGGTGTTGTAACTTAGTCTACTATTAAGTTATTCTTATGTTATAGTTTGTTAGATGATTGTTATTTTTTTCGTGATTTCATGTGTTAGATGATTGTTATTTATTTTAAGATATTCTAAACATTGGATTTCGATTAGGTTGTAACTTAAATTTTAAATTTAATGTGATGCTTTGATTTAGTTTTAACATTTTATGATTTATATTTTGGATGGTCTATACTTATTTTTGGGTTGATTTTTAGATTTTGGAGTTACTTTCGATAAGATTAAAAGATGTGATATATTTCTTTTTTTTTTTTTTCAAAAAAGTGGTTTTTTTTTTTTTTTTTTTTTAAATGAAGCTTAAAAAGTGAAGGCTCAATCTATCAAAGCCCAAGCTTGTAACTAACAAAGCCCAAATCTCAAACTGTGGAAACCGCCCAAACCGTACTGCAAAATGTAGGTGCGGTCCAGCTAGTTTGGATCGGCCATGACAGATCATATGGTCTGATGATCTAGCAAAACCGAACATGCAGTTTGGTCAATATGTGGGGGTTCAGATCGGCCAAACCAAACCGTGAACACTCCTACCTGTTCATGAGTCATACTAATAAGCTGATGAGGATATTAAAATTATGTATATAAATTAAATAGGGCCTTTAAGCCAAACATCCAAATTTTGTATCATTATTTAAAAATGGTCATTTTTCAAACACTATTAAACAATAATTGAATTTTGAAATTTATTGGAAAAATGGTTGTTTTCATATTTAATAGATCAAAATTTATTGATTTACTTTGTATAAAATTGATTTCCTTTTTAAAAAATAGATCAACTGAAAAATTGTTATTTATTAAAATAAAATTATAAAACAGCCGTTTATTAAATAAGTGTAAAAAACAGACATTATTTCAATTGATCTAAGAAAAGGACTTTCCTAATAAGTAATGGATTAAATAATAAACATAAATATTCATCACATAACCATTTGGTTGGAGAACTAATACGAGCTTTGATAGGATCTTATAATATGATGGCCTTTTTTCCATTTTTTTTTTACGCCGAAATTGGTAACAACATGGGACGATTACACTAACATTCAATGTCTTTATATCAAAATTATAGTATCTGGACCAAAAGTAATTACGTATACACTGATATTTTCTAGATGAAAACAAGATTATGAAACTAATCTCCTTAAAAATGAAAAAACGTTTCACAATTTAGTTAAGCTACTCCTTTTAATTTAAATAATTAAGGGTGAATTACATGAATAGCCTTGAATTATACCTATTTTACTATATTGCCCTCCAAATTTTCAACGTAACTTACACGAAAAACTTCATTGAATTGTGCGATTGTTTGTGAGAATGTAATTTATATGGTAAACTTCATTGAATTGTGCGATTGTTGGTTGTCACAAACAGTTAAATTTTTACCTAAATGAGTTATTTAAAAAGTACATAGTTTAATAACTATAGCCGAAAATGAAGCTCTGAATTTTTAACTTACATCGTGAGTGATTAAGAATTATGCAACCATTGCAGTATTGATTCGTTTGTAACAAACTGTTAGTTTTTTAACAGAAGATAGTTATGTAAGAAATGTATGATTGTGTTGAACTTATGGCTTAAATTAAGCAGTTTAGTTTTTAGGCCCAGGCCCAAATCTCTTATGAGAAGTTTTCTTTTTTCTTTTGTTTAGTCAGCAGGCCAAAAAATAACCCTTAGTTGCCATTTTTCACTTTTATTTCCCTTTCTTAGTCTTAGCTGATTATTTAAGTTTGTGGATATATATATGTATGCAACGTGAATAAGAGGTGTGTGCAATAGCCATGCGAAGTCTTTTGGGCAGCCGTTTGTATTTGGTCTCTCAATATACAAATTAATCTCTCTTAGTTTGTGGGAATTTGGTATAAATAAGTTTTGGGTTCTGTTTCTTTGTCGCTTGTTTATTTATTATTTTTTTCTTTTAATATTGGCAACAAGATTGTTAGTAAAGCACCTTCTTTGCGGTCTTTGTTACTTTTGTGAGAGAGAGATTTGGGTGTATTTGGGATTTGGATGTGAGGAAAATTTTGTCAGATTTTATAATCTCCTTTGGTTATAGTGGAATTTTTCGCTGTCTCCGACGTGGATGTAGCCTATATTTTATAGCTGAACCACGATAAATCCTTGTATCACTTATGATTTTTCTGTTATTTATATTTTGTCATAAATCCACTTAATTTGACGTTTGTCTAAGAAATTTGGTATTTGTGCTTCTGCTGGTACAACAAGTGGTATTAAGAGCTTTAGGTACTTTGATTTGATTTTGGGCTTGTTATTTGTCAAATTATTTTAGATTTTTGGCTTCTGCGATGACGACAATGACAAGATATGAAATTGCAAAATTCGACGGGAAGAATGACTTTAGTCTTTGGCGTGTTAAGATGCGAGCTCTTCAAGTTCAGCAAGGGTTACTTAAGGCACTAAAAGGTAGTAAAGCTCTGCCAGCAAATTTATCAGATGAAGAGAAGGAGGATCTCTTAGAATGGGCACATAGTACTATTCAGTTGTCTTTGTCAGATGAGGTGCTGCATGAGGTTGCTGACGAGACTACTGCTTCTGGATTGTGGCTTAAGCTTGAGAGTCTGTATATGACTAAGTCCCTCACCAATCGGCTATACTTGAAGCAGCGTTTGTATACTCTTCATATGTCTGAAGGTACACCTATTAAGAGTCATCTTGATAAATTAAATAGAATTATTCTGGATCTGAAAAATATTGATGTGAAAATTGATGATGAGGATAAAGCCTTAATTTTGTTATGTTCTTTACCTCATTCATATGAGCACTTTGTTGATACTATGTTATATGGGAGAGATACTATTAATATGGAAGATGTTAAAGCATCTTTGAATTCTAAGGAATTGAAGAAAAAAGTGTATGAAAGTTGGGACGAAAATCAATCAAGTGCATTAGTTGCTAGAGCTACAGAAAAGGGAAAAGGCGAAAGCAGAAGTAGAGGAAAGTCCAAGAATAGGAAAGACAATTACAATTATTGTCATCAACCAGGGCACTGAAAATTTGAATGTCCAAAGATTAAAGGAAATAAGGAGACTGGTTAAAAATCCTCTACTACAGATAATCATGCTAGTTTTGCTGAGGATGGTTCTAATGACTGTGATTATGTTCTATCTGTTTCTGGTGATTGCTTAGGCAATTCTTGGATTCTTGATTCGGGTTGTTCCTATCATATGTGCCCTTTTAGAGATTGATTTGTTCACTATCAATCTGTTGACAAGGGTTTTGTCTTTTTGAGGAATAACATGTCCTGCAAAGTTGTTGGTGTAGGTACTATTCGAATTAAGATGTATGATGGTGTTATTAGAACTTTGACCAATGTTAAACATGTGCCAGATTTGAGAAAAAGTCTTATATCTTTGGGAACGCTCGACTCACAAGGTTATAAGAATTAAAAGTCTTATATCTTTGGGAACGCTCGACTCAAAAGGTTATAAGTATTCAACTAAAAGTTGAGTTTTGAGTGTTAGTAAGGATGCTCACATGGTGATTAAGGAAAAATTATATAACGACCTCTATTTTCTTCAGGGTAGTGTGATTATTGGTGCTACTAGGGCCTCATCTTGTTTTGTTCCAGATTTTGATTTGAATGGTCAGAAAATTGGAGAATTTGACTTTCGTAACTGTTGTGTTTATGGGACTTGATATATAGTCAAGTTTGGTTCCACCATTTGTAGGATGAAGGGCATAATGGATTATATCCATTCAGAATTTTCGGATCCTTCTCCTAATTTGTTTGTGAGTGATTCTTGTTATTTTTAGACATTTGATGATGACCACGGTGTAAAATTTTGTGAGAGTCAATTCTGCAAAGAGAAAAAGATAGTGAGATACCGCACTATTTGGAGGACACTACAACGATTTTTGGTTGCAGAATATTTGAATAAGACTCTTTTGGGGAAAGCTTGCTACTTGCTTTCTATTTTCTGCATACGGAAAGATATTTGGATTAAAGTTTTTGGAAATACCTACTATTTTGTTAGAAGATCTCCATCAACTGTATTTTGTTTGAAGACTCGGTTTGCGGTATGGCTCGGTAATTCTGCTATCTTTGATTTGAAATTATTTGCTTGTCCAGTTTATACTCTTGTGAATGATGGTAAACTCGAGCAATTGTCAATAATCTTCTATGGATTTGAGTTTAGGGTGAACAGCTTTTGGTAGTAGTTTATTGAGCCATTGTCACCAAGTTTGTTAGTTAGCAGAGTTCTTGAATTTGATAAGTTGGCCATCCTATTCGATATAGGGAAGTTAGTATGTGTAGATAAAGATCCCGATGTTTGTAAGCAGGTGGAGCTTCAAGTTGAAACTTCTATCAAAACTTTTGATTCTACTACTTTGTGTGTGTTAGTAGAGAGGGGTTTACCTCATTGATTTAATTTTGTAGAGTTAGTTTTTTTTGTATTAGCTGTGACAAATATGGTGACCGAGTCGGGTGCCGTTTCAAAGTTCAAGCACTACTTGGACTTATCTGGTGTTGTAGATTGTGATTAGCCCTTCGGGGTTTTGTAGGAGATGACGAAGCAGTTTCATTATTTTAGGCTTAGCTTAATTTTGTACCAAGGTGGAGATTGTTGAACTTATGGAGTAAATTAAGCCGTCCTGATACTGTAGATGGGCCAGCCCAGCCTATCTGCTAATTGCGGGATGGGCTGGGCTATGATATTGTGGCCCTCGCTAATTCGGTCTATCCCGACCCAGCAAAATTGATAGGATGGGCTGGGCAAGGACCAGGATGGTCCAACTCATGATAGGCCAAGGTAGATTAGCCCATTCTTCGCTGGCCGGCTCATTCTGGCCCATCATGGGCTGGCCCATTTTGGCCCATTCTTTTTTTATTTTTGTATTTTTGTATTTTTTTATTTTTATATTTTCTTATGTATAATCTTAAATATTTTTTTCTTTTTTTCTTTACTAAATTAAGGTTTTATATTGTCCCACTAAATTTGATTTATAAATTTTTTAATGAAGTAGTCATAAATAAAATTTTTGTTAATGGTTTACTTAATTATTTAGTTCTATCCATATTAAATTTTCTAATGTTAATAAATATATTTTTTATTGTTTATATTAATTAACACTTAAATTAATTTGTAATTGTATGTACATTATCTAGGATTTCATAAAAAAAATAATTTTAAAATCAAACAAGATGTTTCTTTTTTTTTTTTTTGGGAACTAGAATGGGTCGGCCCATGGTGGGCTAGAAGTGGCCGGCTCACGATGGGCTATTATGGGCCCAGCCACGAGCCAGCCCATCCTAGCCTGCAGGCTAGGCCATCCTAGCCCAGCCCCCATTTAGGGCCCATGGGATGTGTTGGACTGCCCTGTTTCTTCGGTCTGTAATCAATGATGAGTCTGCCTAAAATGGACTGAGTCGGGTCGGGCGGCCCGTTATTACATCTCTTATCCTAACTTGGTTGGTATCAAGAGACCACCCTTTATAGACTCAACTGATCAACTCAACTGATCAAGTTCAACCATAAAACAAAGCTAGAATTAAATTTTACTGCCATTATTACTATTAGCGTTATTATAACATCAAGTACTCTCAACTTTTTTCTATTCTTTGCTTGACTGGTCTGATATTCAATATTAATAATTCATGCCTTAGGACATGTGGTAATTAAATACTGAAAATGACATCCAGGTCTTAGCTCACGCAATTACATGACTTTATCATTCTGATCAGGGCATAGAAAAGTAGAAAAGCCAAGTTCATGCACTTCAGATACTAACTCTACATCAGTTCAATAGGACAGCAACTAAGAGATTATAATAATTAAAAACTGCAAACTAATTATAATAAATAAACCAAACACACTTTAAAAAATTTTCTAAGACAGGCACCTAGAAGTGCTGTAACTATCTAGGATCTCTTTTTTTTAGTGACCCCTATTCACCTATTCTCCTCCTCCAAAATATTCCACATCCGAAAATATAAAAATGCTATTCATTTAATCAAGGCATAAAGGATGCCGGCGCTTTAGTTTTTTATTGTTTTTCTTTTATAGAAAAATGGCAATTGCATAGGAGACCAATTCGGTTAACGATAGACTAATAACAAAAAGAAAACGACAATTATTCAGGGGGGGGAAAAAAAAAAGAACAACAGTTATAAATACAAGTTTCTCCATTTGAAAAAAAAAAAATACAAGTTTCTATTCCAACTTACCACCTAATTAAAAATATATAAAAAGTTACTCCCCATGATTGCGAAAACACCAACACAATTAAGAAAAATGCTTTATATTTCTATTGGGATAAAAATGCAACCTACGTATACATGTCAAACATTTGGTGACAGCTGTGGGAATTCGGTGTTTTGAGTCCTAAAAAATTGAAAAATGTTAAAAAGACTGTGTGATGACAGATCCTTCAAAAAAAAAAAAAAAATTGTGATGCCAAATGACAGATGCCCTAGTTAGCATTTTTCTCATACTAATAATGCAGGTATACCATAAAGCGCCCATGCCACCAATTTTGTGGTAGGTCTCACTTTCGCATTTCTGTTAACGTGTGATACTTAGCATCACATGTAAGTAATGCAGAAACTATGAAAACTAATTCTGACCAATCGATGAGAATTATTTAACACGTATTGGGTAGTGTTTCTAATTGAGATGGTAATAGTAATATTGCCCTAAATTAATTTTTGGTTTTAATTCGTTGCTAGATTAAAACTTAACAGTCAAAAATAAAATTTATCTTAAATTTGACTAATTAAAAAAGCAAGCATATTTTGTTAGTGGAGCTTTAACTTAATAGTTCTCACTTCAAATGTATATATATATATATATATATATAGAGGTTGCCAATTCAATAAGTATTTTTTTCTTTACCTATGTGTATGTTTTTTTTTTTTAGCCATTAGATCATCATCTAATACAGACGTGCATCATTAATGTTATTTCTCTTTCTTACTTTTTAATATAAAAAAATGTGCAAAAAAAATTTTCATTAGCCAAAATGATACCTATATATAAGTAAAAAAAAAAAAAAAAATACCTACTGAATTAATATCCATATATATATTTAATGCAAATGATACTTTCGTTAAATTAGTATTGACATAAGTTAGACAGCCGTTTCATCATTATAAGTCGTCCGAAAAAATAAAATAAAATAAATAATATTTTCAACTCTTGACGTGTGCTATCATTCCATTTGACATTTATGCGAGTTCATTCACACTTTTATTTATTGAACTTACACAATTTTTATATATGTGAAACTCATTTCTTCCCATCCTCCAATGGATATTTCAGGAGGATCAAATTGCCTTTTTTTTAAAATTTAATTTACCAAAACATGTATGCATTCATGTATATCTTTACAGAGCGGCTCTCTAGCTCTGACCCAGCTGTCAAACTAAGAGTAAGAACTGATTAAACAAAATAAAGTAGTATCATTTTCAGCTGAAAATAAGGGAAAGATTATGACTCTGTATGTTCTTTCTCTATATTTTGAACAATGACGCATAAGGTTCAAAATCCTACATAAACACCCTAAGTTCCTATCCAGCTAGTTTGGTAGCTACATGCTTAACTTTACAGCCACACAACTAAGCATGTTAATTAATAAATAAAGCAAAAGAGTCAATACAAGCCATAGACAAAAACAAAACATGCAAGCTTAAAAAAAATAGAATTCTCTTGGTGGGTATCCATAAAACTTGATTAAAGTAAAACCGAGAAGAAAAAATATGTAGCAGGAAAAAGAGTACATTAAGTGTGAAAAGAAAGAATAACGTTATGTACTCAAGGGATAATGTGTCTTAATAGTTTATTATAATTACACATTAAGTTGAAACTTGTATTAGACATGATCTTTCAATTATAATCAGTTAATAATAGATAAACAAGTCATGCAACGTTCGTATCATATGGTAGCATTAATCGAAATTGGAAAAAAAAAAAAAATCCATTAACAATAATAAAGCCGGAAAAGGCAAATTAATTGATTAATAAAGCGGGCAGTGACAAGCCACTCACTCAAGCACGCATATATTCTCACCAGGTATTAACAATGTGGCAGCTTGGCCCTTATCAATTGCTTTATTAGCTAGCTCTTGCTTGTTATTGGACCTATTGGTTAATTACTTTAATTTTTTCCAATTGTGGGAAATGCTTTTTAGAATCCCGTGATTATAGTTTAAGTATTTGGATTAATATGCTAACTTTATTAGTCAATATTGCCTCCATGTCGAGCAAAAATATATAGCTGGCTAGGCAATCTTTCATGATCTTCTTCAAGTCTTTGTTTACATTAGTTTGATTTCACATCATTATAAACAACTATCAAAACCACGAAACATGCTTGGTTCTTTTTTTCATGACTTTTCAGAAATTCATTGCATTTCTCCACCGAGGAAGATGGTATCAATCATTTTTCTTGGATACTCTAGTTGTGGTGATTTACACCTAACTTCAAGAATGAAGAGCCAAGCCATTGAATATAATCTGCAGGCAATGATGAATTATGTACATATATTAATCTAAAATCGAAAGGCCCATAGGTAATAAAAATTAAAAGGCATTAATGACCGCGTTCTAGTGAGGCCAAAAGTCACCATGATTTAATTTAATTATGAGACCGTATCAGTTGAACTAACCGAATCCTTGTAATTAGGTTTAATTAAACGAAGGTCAATATGAAAATATATGAGCTTTGTGCTAGTATGCATGAAGTAATGCACGATTAGATTCAAGTAAATTCTTTCTTCTTTCTTCTTTCTTCTTCTTCTTTTTGTTTTTTATTCTTTTGTTTATTGTTTGTTTGTTTGTTTGCTTTTTTTTTTTTTCGATTCTATAGTACATTCAATGAGACTAGCATTATAATAAATAAATATGAACTAGCTTATATTCAGTATCTTAATATGTACCATCATGGACAATATCAATATTGAATAAAATTAAGTTATAATGATTTTGTGGGATGAACATGGATCAATTGGAAAATGCTAAAAGACACATGTGGTGCTAATTAAACATTAAAAACTGATAAAAATGTATATAGAATTTATACAAAATTTTGTTGGTAATTAAGTCCCACATTTTTATTGGTATGTGTAGCTAAGCACGTACATGTCATCTCTGAAATTGCTCTGATAATGTAGTTAATTAATAGTCACACCAAAACCAACCATGAGATATGCATTCCATCTTAACCAACCTGAACTGAATTTCTCATTTTGTGATTTGGAACGAGCTTCTATACGTGAGAATAAAATCGGTGTAACGTTACTTGTGCAATAAAAGAATTAGGTAGAGAGATAAACTAGATAAGGACAAAGAGTAAAAACATAAATTAACTAATTAAGCTCTGCAGGTGAACATTTGAACGCATTTTTCCTTCAATATATATGCCTGAATATATAAATATCCAAGTCACTAAATAAAATTAGCTTACTAAAATCTAAACATATGAAAACTAGCAAGACTATCCTTAAAAAAAAAAAAAACGAAAGAAAGAGAAGAAACTAGCAAGACTTGACTTTGGAAAATAATATTCCTGCTCTTGAAGAAGAAATTTAATATTATTCGATTAATCAGCAGTCTTGAGTAGTTCCAAACTTTCTGTTCAAAAACAACTTATGAAACTAGCTGGACTTGACTTAGAAAATGATATTCCTGCTCTTGAAGAATAAATTTAATATCATTCAATTAATCAGCAGTCTTGAGTAGTTCCGAACTTTCTGTTCAAAGACAACTAGCTAGCTAATTGACATGGCTGTTTGTAATAACTATTGATTTAATGTTTTTGTTATACTAGTAATAAAAATTAAGCCGCAATATGTGATTATAAATCCGACAAAAAAAAGGGAAAAACCTATGAATAATCCAAAGGGTAATAATATAAAATTTTCAGCACCGTTTGGCACTAAAGTATTAAATATAAAGCCTCTCTTTATAAGCTTCGGGAGACCAGTTATGCTTGGTTTTATATTTTGTTTTAAAGTTCGGCTCGGCATGTATGCATGTATGCCAAGTTATCGACGTTTGATAACAGCAAAACGACACAGTTTTTGCAAAACATTCGTTAAAAAGTTTCTCCAAAAATCATCTTATTGATATTGAATTCAACTATCAATTAATGTAGCTTCCGAGCAACCAAAAAAAAAAAAAAAACTATCAATTAATGTAGCTGATCATATGGAACTTAATTATGTTCACGAGAAATTTTACGGGATGGTGCTCGTTAATTGACTAGCTATGCAATATTTATGTACGATATTGTATGAAAGTTTTTTTTTTTTAGTTTAACTTTTTCAAGTTTCAATGATATATTTGCTTACGTTTACGTTTCATTATTTTATATTTATCTGATGAAAAAG
This sequence comes from Trema orientale, assembly GCA_002914845.1. Classification (NCBI taxonomy): domain Eukaryota; kingdom Viridiplantae; phylum Streptophyta; class Magnoliopsida; order Rosales; family Cannabaceae; genus Trema; species Trema orientale. The sequence goes on along the minus strand of JXTC01000100.1, from coordinate 387,497 downwards.
TGAGTAAGTAAACATCATTTTCTCTAGCTCTTTGTGCAAAGTTCAATGAATCTTTCTTTTTCTCCGCCTCGAAATGAACTCCGTCTGGAATTCTGGATTAAATGTACCACTATATATTGTTAATTAATCAAACATGTGGTTTTGAAATACAGCTTACATATAATCCAATATTTTCGTATTATCTTTCCATTTATAATATTTTAACTTCTCCTAGCTTTGTTTTTTTTCGTCTCATGTAGTGGCTGTTCTATTCTACTAATTAATCTTACCCAGAACGATATTCAGTCACATATTCTTTGACAAGATAATAAGGCAAATTAATTTCGTGTGTAATAAAGTATTAGAAGGAAAACCTTCTTGGTTGAACGTTTTTTGCTGGGGAACAAATGAAACGAATTATTTGCTAGGCAATCGACATAAAATGAAAAGAAAATGTTAGACACTATTGTGGTATTAAACTACATAATTATAGAGATGTGTGGCTTACAAGTAAATATTATGGTAGACTATATTTAATGTGTAAGGGTACCCTATATAGTATCGTTCATGATCATGCGTTTGATCTCTCTCTCTTTAAAACCTTCTCTACGCTTAAATTTATTTGTGTCTATATATATTTAATCAATTTTATTTTTGAATTTCCAGCTAGCTAGAAAGTTTATTGTTTGTTTCAAATTTTAATTATTGTGTGTACTCATATTAGTCTTTATATATAGGGTTAATGACCCATTAATACCTGAATTAGGTGAAAAATCTCACTTTAATCCTTTCAAAGGTTATCATTTCGGTCTTTAAATTATTAAGTATTTCATTTTAGTCCTTTTTACTAGCTACTCTATTTATTATTTTGTTCTTAACAATAGGAGCATATGACCATTCACAGGATTTTATATTTTATTTATTTCATCCATAAGCGTAGACCAACAATATAAAGAGATTTGAGCATTTAATGGAGAAGTTTAAAAATAAGAATAAATATATACGTATATGACTGGTTGAGCAAAACTCAGGACAAGAATGCATTTTAAAACTCTCTAACATGTAATATTATGTTGAAATCAATAAATCAAAAGACTAACTACATTATGTTGAAATCAATAAAACTCTCGAAGCATTTGATTTTCTTTAGGTTGATTTTACAATTTATTGGGATGTGCCACTAAGACTTTGATGCTTGCTCACTCAAGTTTTTATTAGAAAAAAAGAAAAAAAAAAAAAAAAAAAAGAGAGAGAGAACGTCAACATTTTTTTTCGATATAAATAGATCACTACGAGCAGTACCCCTTAAATTCAATATTGATAACGGATAATGTGCCAACTTCACTTTATTGAGTTATAAGTACTGATTATCGAGTGGTCGCTCAATTAAGCATCTAGCTAGCATTTGATTAGTTATAAGAAAAGAGGGAAAAACAAAAAGAAAAGTAAAGAAAGAAACAAAGGAAAGAAGGACTTTATTGTAGATTGTGAATAGATTTTATGCCCACATGGCATGTGAGCCATGTATATTGCAAAAACAAGTCGGGTGCTTCAAATTCAAGCCAAAAACAAAGAGGTGGGATATTCGTTTTTCTAAGGTACAAATGTGTGGGATTTTGTTTTTCTCTAACTTGAAAAAATTCCGATATTTTGAAACCTTGAAAATAAGTAGTTGAAGAAAGAAAGTTACAAATGTAGCTATATTTAGCCGACTATAATGGGTCATGCAAAAACTTCAAAGGTGGTGTTCGGTTGGTTTGATGAAAGGGTGGTGCTATCAATGTGTCATAGTGTCCTTATGTTTCTCTTCCGCCTTTTGTACAGACACAAAAGCAAGTGGGTTACATGGGGACGGCATGGAACCACATGAAATTGTTCTCAAGTGAGAGAAGGGTTATTTTGGGACTTCTTTTTTTTTTTCAGAATAAATAATGAGATTTCAGAATGGTTTGTTTAATTTTCTAATTTTACATAAGTGAATAAGCTGAGATTTAAACGGTGAACCTCCGTAAGTGATCAATGTTCTAGTACGGATATGATTTTAACAAGATGATTAAATTGACCCGGACCATATTCTAAGGTGATCATGAGCAGAATGTTCATTCAAGTTAAGCAATAACGCCACCTTGCCCAAATGACTGGTTCAATGATGGGAATGAATAGGGGGTCTTAGAGTGCATGAAGATTAGTGAGAGCTCATGGAAGAGCAATAGATCATGCATCTTGCCCCTAATTCTTTTTGGGAGAGACTGTTGGAAAAATGAAACTGCCAGACTATTGGAAAAATGAAACTGCCAGACCTGGTTTGGAACAGCTAAATTTATTTTAGAGTTACAAAATTTAATCTAGTATAGATTAAATTTGTTTAGGAAAACAGATCAGTTTTAAACGTTTTTGTGTAAAACATTTTAGGAGAGTTATAAAATTTAATCTAATTTAGATTAAAATTGTTTAGAAAACTAATCAGTTTCTAAACGCTTAAATGTTTTGTATAAAATGTTTTATTTAGAATTAAATCTTAGTTAATTCTAAATTTGTGACAGCTCCCATATGAAGCCTATAAATTGACTCCTCCTTCCTCCAGGAACACACGTTTAAAAGAAGTCTTTCACAGAACACCTCTTTCTCTTGTATTTCCTTTCTTCTCAAAGTTCTCTAGAGCATAGGATTCAGTGTGATAGAGTTTGGGTATTTTCTTTCAGTTCACCGGAGTAGTACTTATAGTGCAAAAATCGCTGCTCATCAACCATTGTATCCTGGGAGACAGACGCTTAACGACCTTAAGCACTGACCAAGAGAAGGCGAATCTATTTTAAGGAGATTGTGTGATATACAAGCCTTAGTTCATTGTTGTAATTTGAGTGTCCAATTATTTTGGTATTATTATGTTATTCTTCTATTGAAATTCTAATACTTTGTTTGTTCCTTTACATTTTGTATAAATATTTTAGCTAACAATTTTAAACATATTCTTCTTTAAGGATGAACAGGTTGCTAGAGTTTTTGGAGCTTTTGTTTTCTTTTGAGTTAAAAAAAAAAAAGAAAAAAAAATTGACTCTGCTATCCTTTTTTTTTTTTCTAACGCTTAATCGCTAAATTTTTTTTTCACGTTGGAGGTTTCCTGTTTGTAGTTTTGTTTATATATATATATATATTATATATATATGTATGTATATTTTATACATCGGTTTAGGCATTTAATAAAAAAAAAAGGTTTAAGGTTTTAAATCTTTTTTTTTTATGTTAAATGCTTACATATATACATATATATATACGTGTTACCGTTTCTTTAAATAGTTATATATATATAGTTATAAATTCCATGTTGTATTAAAGTTATATAAAATAGTTATATATATAGTTATAAAATTACGTTTAAAGTTTTAAAACTTTTATACGTTTATATGATAAGATATTACTTATATATCTATTACCTTTTGTTTATAAACGTTTTAAAAGTTTTATTAGTTTAAGTTTTAGAATTTCTGCTTAAAGCACTTAAAAGGATTTTTCTTTTTTTAAAAAGTTAATTTCTTTTATTGTTTAAGGTAACTATAATTTTGAATGTGATTTGGAGATCAAATTGTTTTTTTTTCCCTTTAGTTAAAAGAAAAAAAAACGGTTGATACTTTGAACAAAAAAAATTTAATTTTTTATTTGGAAATTAGCTTATATTGGTAAATTTTCTTATTTTAGGAAATTTTGTTTTTTTTTTTAAAAAAAAATTTGGAAATTTTCTTGTTACTTGAAATTTTTCTTTAAAAAAAAATTAAGACTTTTTGGAATTTTTTTCCAGTCAACTTTAAAATCTTTTCATTGAAAAAAAAAAACTTTTGGAATCTTTTACTTGAAAGTTTTATTTTCTTGGAAAATTAATTTTTTTTTTTAAATGTTTTAGGAAATTTTGTACTTTGGGAAAACAGTTCCTATTCTGGAAACCGTTTTCGAACTTGGAAAGTATATTTTTATACTTGTGGAAAATAGTTCCAATTCTGGAAACCATTTTCAAATTTGGAAAAATATTGTTGTTAACTGAAAGGTTACGAAATAGAGAAGTTTTGTCTAAGGAGGCTGGATTTTAAGTAGGACCATTGTGACCCCTCTGTGGTCTTTCTTAGGAATTATCTACTGAGTACTATCAGTTTCAACTTTATTTGAGATTTTGGTATTTATACACAAAATCTAACACGTGGTTTGATTTTTTCAGAAATGACAACCAACCCAAAGCTTGCTAATGTTCCTGCTGTTGCGCCAGCGGTGAACCCCGTTGTTACTTCTGTGCCTAACCCTAAGGCACCGGTTACGGTTCCTTTGTGCCATACTTAAAAATCGAAGAAATTCGATGGTTTGAATTTCAAGAGATGGCAGCAAAAGATGTTGTTCTATCTCATTACATTGAATCTTGTTAGATTCTTAGCTAAAGATGCTCCATCGCTCAAGGAGGATGAGCAAGACATCCAAGTTGTCAGTGCGGTTGATGCTTGGAAACATTCGGAATTCTTGTGCCGAAACTATATCATGAATAGTTTATCTGATTCTTAATACAATGTGTATCAAGAGAAGAAAACGACCAAAGAATTGTGGCAGTCCCTAGAGTAGAAATATAAGACAGAGGATGCCAGGTCCAAAAAGTTTGTTGTGGGCCACTTCCTAGATTATATAATGGTGGACTCCAAAACTGTAATCAGCCAAGTGCAAGAGATCCAGGTGATCTTATCCGAGATTCATGCTGAAAGTATGGTAGTTAGTGAAAACTTTCAAGTAGCGGCTATTATTGAGAAGCTACCTCCTACATAGAAAGATTTCAAGAACTACCTTAAGCACAAGCGAAAGGAGATAAACATCGAAGACCTTGTTCTTAGACTTCGTATTGAAGAAGGCAATAAGATGTCTGAAAAGAATGGAACTAATTCGTCTTCAGAGGCAAAGGCGAATATAGTAGAATATGGTCAAAGCTCCAAGTCCAAAAAGAACAAGTCTGGAAAGGGCAATAAGTTAGGACCGAAAGGAGGAATTTCCAAGAAGTAGAAATTCCAAGGGAAGTGTTTCAACTGTGACAAGATAGGTCACAAGGCTTCAGACTGTCGACTTCCAAAGAAGAAAAAGGCAAATAAAGCCAACATAGTAGATGAAATCACACAAGATGTTTCTGACATCGACCTTTGTGCAGTAATTTCTGAAGTAAACTTAGTAGGGTCTACCCCGAAGGAATGGTGGCTAGACACTGGTGCCACTCGGCGTGTATGCTCAAACAAAGGTTTGTTCACTTCCTTCAAATCGCTTGAGAACGGAGAGAAGCTATTTATGGGAAATTCTGCAACATCCACTATCGAAGACCAAGACAAGGTGGTTTTGAAGATGAGCTCTAGGAAGGAGCTGACTCTGAATGATGTGTTTATGTGCTAGAAATCCGAAAGAACTTGGTGTCCAGTTCGTTGCTGAACAAGCATAGATTCCACATGGTATTCGAGTCAGATAAAGTTGTTTTATCTAAATATGGGTTGTATGTGGGGAAGGGCTATGTATGTGATGGACTTTTTAAACTAAATGTAATGACTGTAAAGCCAAATAATAATAATAAAGCTAACTCTTCTACTTATTTGCTCGAGTCTTATTAGCCAAAATATTTATACAACATGTAAAGGAACAAACAAAGTATTGGAATTTCAATAGAAGAATAAAATAATAATAATAATACCAAAATAATTGGACACTCAAATTATAACGATGAATCAAGGCTTGTGTATCATACAATCTTCTTAAAACAGATTTGCCTTCTCTTGGTCAGTGCTTGAGGTCGTTAGGGATCTGTCTCCCAAGATATAATGGTTGATGAGCAGCGATTGTTGCACCACAAGTGCTACTCCCACGAACTGAAAGAAAATGCCCAAACTCTACCACATTGAAGCCTATGCTCTAGAGAACTTTGAGAAGAAAGGAAAGACAAGGGAAAGAGGTATTCTGTGAAAGACTTCTTCTGAGTATGTCTTCCTGAAGGAAGGAAGAGTCAATTTTTAGGCTTCATATGGGAGCTGTTACAAATTTAGAATTAACTAATATTTAATTCCAAATAAAATATTTTACATAAAACGTTTAAGTGTTTAGAAACTGATCAGTTTTCTAAATAATTTTAATCTAAATTAGATTAAATTTTATAACTCTCCTAAAATGTTTTACACAAAAACGTTTAAAACTGACATAATTCCCTAAATAAATTTAATCTATACTAAATTAAATTTTATAACTCCAAAATAAATTTGGCAGTTCCAAACCAGGTCTAGCAGTTTCATTTTTCCAACATTCCCCCACATGAATGAAATTGACAGAGTAGACAAAAGGCCATACAACAAGACCTTTTGACTTGGTGATAGAGTTCAATGGTCGAAACCTATATAGGATAGGTAGGTATTTACCTTTGAACCTTCCGTTGTGAAAGTACATTTATTATACTAATTGATCAGTAGACACGATGTCCTTGAATTGTTTTACCGTTTATGTAAACGATAACATACCTCACACAGATATCAATCCTGACATTATTCAGTTCTCACTATTATGTTCGTTTTGGCCATGAACATAAGCCTGGTTCTGTGAGAATTTCTAAGGAATTGAGCCCTACACAATTCCCTTTCGAAGCAGCCCCTCTTCTCTCTCACATAGGGGATGTCTTAATTAAGAGTAACCCGTATTACTTCGCTCGGATTTTTGATGTATAAGAACCATTAAAAGCATAGCTTATGCTTTACCCTACAGGTATCACTGTTTCATCATAGGAATGGACAGGAGTGTTAAATCCACAGTGATCTAATTAAGTCTTTAATTACAATTAGATTGTCCTTTTGAACCTAGATCTTGGGATCTCCAGTCAACTAGGTTGGGTTTCCATTGTATCAATTTACTATTTCATGCGTTTTAGTCCCATTCCCCTCGATATTTTATCAACTAGCTCTCTGTTTAACCTTTTGGTTAGTGGATCTGCAAGATTATCTTTTGACTTTATATAGTCAATAGAGATAATTCCAGTTGAGAGTAGTTGTCTCACAGGATTATGTCTACGACATATATGTCTAGACTTACTGTTATACATGTTGCTCTGTGCCCTTCCAATTATAGCTTGATTATAACAATGAATGCAAATTGCTAGCACAGATTTTGGCTACATTGGAATATCTTCTAAGAATTGTCGTAGCCATTCTGTCTCTTCACCACACTTGTCCAAAGCAATGAATTCAAATTCCATTGTGGACTAGGCTATACACGTTTGTTTCGAGAATTTTCATGATACAGCTGCACCTGCTAGTGTGAACACGTACCCACTAGTAGACTTTGAGTCCTTCATGTCAGATATCTAATTTGCATCGCTGAAGCCTTCAAGAACAGCTGGATATCTGTAATAGTGTAGCCTATAGCTACGAGTATGTCTTAAGTACCTTAGTACTTTTACAATCCCTTTCCAGTGATCAGCTCCTAGATTACTCGTGTATCTACTCAGTTTACTCACTGCGTAAGCTATGTCTAGTCTTGTACAACTCATCGGATACATAAGACTTCCGATCACTCTGGAATATTCCAGTTGGGAGATACCATCTCCTTTGTTTTTTGATAGGTGCAGATTTGTGACACCATCTCTTTTGTTTTTTGATAGGTGTAGATTTGTATCTACCGGTGTTCTGGATATGACAGAATCATTCTTGTTAAATTTCTGAAGAATCTTGTCCACATAGTGTGATTGACTTAGAATAAGTCCATCAGATATTCTTGGGATTTTAACTCCCAAAATGACATCGGCTAAACCTATGTCTTTCATGTCAAATTTTGAATTTAACATCCTTTTGGTAGATTTGATTATCTTATCATTACTACCAATAATGAGCATATCATCAATATAAAGACACGAAATGACATACTTTTTTTTTGTATTCTTTATATAAACATATTTATCGCACTTATTGATTTTAAATCCATTTAACATCATTGCACTGTCAAACTTTTCATGCCATTGTTTTGGTGCTTACTTTAATCCATATAAATACTTCACCAATTTACAAGCTTTCTTTTCATGTCCAAGTGTTCCATGTAGATTTCTTCATCTAAATCTCTATTTAAGAAAGCTATTTTAACATCCATTTGATGTACTTCAAGATTGCGCAAAGCTACAATTGCAAGTATCATCTGAATTGATGTTATTCTTGTCACAAGAGAATATGTATCAAAGTAGTCAAGGCCTTCTTGTTATTTGTAACCTTTGATTACAACTTGTACTTATCAATTAATCCATCTACTTTCATTTTCCTCTTGAAAATCCATTTGGACCCTAGAGGTTTACAGCCTGAAGGAAGATCCACCAGTTCCCAAGTATGATTCTGCAAGATGGAGTCAATTTCACTTTGAATAGCCTCTTTCCATAAATGGCCTTCTGAAGAGCTCATAGCTTCTGTAAATATTTGAGGTTCAGCCTCTAACAAATAAGTCAGAAAATCTGGACCAAAAGATTTTTCTGTCCTTGCTCTCTTACTCCATCGAGGTTCACCCTCGATTTTCTCATATTGATCTTGGTCCTGACTATTCACAGTAATAGTCTCATGTGTTCGTTTCGACGAATGTACTTCTTCTTTGAATTTACAAGGAAATATATGTTCAAAGAACGATGCATTCCTTGATTCCATTATCGTGTTCTTATATATGTCTGGGATTTGTGACTCATATACAAGAAACCAACAAGCACTACTGTTTTGTGCATACCCAAAGAAAATGCAATCAACGGTTTTTGGACCAATTTTTACCTTCTTAGGTGCTGGTACGGCCACTTTGGCAAGACACCCCTACATTCATAAGTATTTATGGGAAGGCTTTCTTCCTTTCCATAACCCATATGGGGTTTTGTCCTTCTTCTTTGGGGGCACCTTATTCAGAAGGTAATTAGCTATCAGAACAGCTTCCCCCTACATGTTCTGGGTTAACCCAGAACTTAAAAGCATTGCATTCATCATCTCTTCTAAGGTACGATTTTTTCGCTCAGCAACACTATTTGACTGAGATGAATAAGGTGGAGTGACCTCATATATTATTCTGTGTTGTACACAAAACTCACCAAAAGGTGATTCATACTCTCCTCCACGGTCACTTCTAATCACCTTAATCTTCTTATTAAGTTGATTTTCAACCTCATTCTTATAGAGAACAGATTTCTCTATAGCTTCGTCCTTGCTTTTTAGCAAATACACATAACAATATTTTGTACTATCTTTAACAAAAGTAATAAAATACTTATTACCACCTCTTGTTTGTATAGTTTTTAAATCATAAATATCACTATGAATTAAATCAAGAGGTTCTATGTTCTTTTCAATTGTTTGGAACGATGACCTTATCAGTTTTGCCTCAACACAAGTTTCACACATATGTTTTGAATGAATATTAAAAGCGGGTATATAGTTTAAGTTAATTAATCTATGCAAAGTATCATAATTAATGTGTCTTAGTGTACCATGCCATACATTAGAAGACTCAAGCAAATAAGCAGGAGAGCTAGCTTTATTATTACTTGGCTTAACAGTCATTTTATTTAGTTTAAAAAACCCATCAAATACATAGCCTTTTCCCATATACAATCCGCTTTCAGACAAAACAACTTTATCTGACTCGAATACTATGCGGAATCCATGCTTTTTCAGCAACGAACCTGACACTAAGTTCTTTCGGATCTCCGGCACATATAGCACATTATTCAAAGTCAGCTCCTTCCCAGAGGTCATCTTTAAAACCACCTTGCCTTGGCCTTCAATAGTGAATGTTGCAGAATTTCCCATAAGTAGCTTCTCTCTGTTCTCAAATGATTTGAAGGAAGTGAACAAACCTTTGTCTGAGCATACATGTTGAGTGGCACCCTGCTATCGACACCATTGTTAGCCAAAATATTTATACAACATGTAAAGGAACAAACAAAGTATTTGAATTTCAATAGAAGAATAAAATAATAATAATAATACTAAAATAATTGGACACTCAAATTAGAATGATGAACCAAGGCTTGTGTATCACACAATCTCTTTAAAATGTATTCGCCTTCTCTTGGTCAATACTTGAGGTCGTTAGGTGTCTGTCTCCTAGGATACAATGGTTGATGAGCAGCGATTATTGCACCATAAGTGCTACTTCGGCGAACTGAAAGAAAATACCCAAACTCTATCATTGAAGCCTATGCTCTTGAGAACTTTAAGAAAGGAAAGACAAGAGAAAGAGGTGTTCTGTGAAAGACTTCTTCTGAGCGTGTCTTCCTGAAGGAAGGAGGAGTCAATTTATAGGCTTCATACGGGAGCTGTTACAAATTTGGAATTAACTAAGATTTAATTCCAAATAAAATATTTTACACAAAATGTTTAAGTGTTTAGAAACCGATCAGTTTTCTAAACAATTTTAATCTAAATTAGATTAAATTTAGTAACTCTCCAAAAATGTTTTATACAAAAATATTTAAAACTGACCTGTTTCCCTAAAAAAAATTAATCTGTACATGCTTTATTAGCCAAGATATTTATACAATATGTAAAGGAATAAACAAAGTATTAGAATTTCAATAGAAGAATAAAATAATAATAATAATACCAAAATAATTGGACACTCAAATTACAACGATGAATAAAGGCTTGTGTATCACATAATCTCCTTAAAACAGATTCACCTTCTCTTAGTCAGTGCTTGAGGTCGCTAGGCATCTGTCTCCCAGGATACAATGGTTCATGAGCAGCGATTGTTGTACCACAAGAGCTAATCTGGCGAACTGAAAGAAAATGCCCAAACTCTATCACACAGAAGCCTATGCTTTAGAGAACTTTGAGAAGAAAGGAAAGATAAGAGAAAGAGGTATTATGTGAAAGACTTCTTCTGAGCATGTCTTCCTAAAGAAAGGAGGGATCAATTTTTTGGCTTTATATGGGAGCTGTTACAAATTTGGAATTAACTAAGATTTAATTCCAAATAAAATATTTTACACAAAACGTTTAAGCGTTTAGAAACCGATCAGTTTTCTAAATAATTTTAATCTAAATTAGATTAAATTTTGTAACTCTCCTAAAATATTTTACACAAAAACCTTTAAAACTGACCTGTTTCCCTAAAAAAATTTAATCTATACTATATTAAATTTTGTAACTCTAAAATAAATTTACTAGTTTGACGGTTTGGCAGTTTCATTTTTCCAATAGAGAAAGGAATGGATGATAATATAATACACGGTCATAGGTATCCATAGTTATCCGATCTAACCAGTAAGGAGAAAAATCGCTCAAATAGGAAAAATGACTGGGACTAGGAAAAATTGTACCGTTAATATGCGAGTATGCATGGTGTAGACGGTATTAGTATAATCTGCACTGTACTCATCTTGATATATGCATATATATATATTCACCTTTAAAAAATTATTTTATATTTAGATATGTATTTAATTTTACACTACTTATATTTATATATTTTTAGTGATAATGAGTTCCGAGAGTTATATATACTTATATATTTGAAATTTAGAGTTTGAAAATAATTTAGTATATTATTGTGTTTGATGTTGTGTCAATTATATATAATATAATTTAGTATTTTTATCCTAATTTTTCTTATTCTGTCATTATCAACGATTAATAGATAATTATGATTTTCCCGTTATTTGTAGGATAGTTTCTGCACCATCACCACATATGGAAAAATGATTAATAAAGCGAGTATGATATTGAAATTAGTCTTTCAGAAAAATGGTAATTAACAAAACTATCCTTGATCCATTCATTACCATTCCTAAAAAACATGGCCATTTCATTAAATTTTTTCGCCCTTCAATGAATATATGAAACTCTCATAATTTCGTATGGATCTGAATAAAGCAGAGGATAGCCAAACAAAAGGACAAAGAGAGAAGTAACTTGTCTTGTATTTGAAAGTTTGATCTACGGTTATAGAACCATTCAAGTTAATAACTCTAAGAGCCTGTTTGGTTGCAGTGGTATAATAGTATTGGTAATTGTGAGAGTCATCAGAATGAAATAGATAATGAATGGTAATATAATTATATTACTTGGTGGGAGTGGTGGAATCAGTAGCCGAATGGATATTCTTATATTTGGTTAAATGTAAAAATGAATGGAATTATCTGTATAATGACAAAAATACCCTTAACTTTAAAATGAATATTTTAAGTATTTTAAATTACATTTAGCATTAAATTTTTTTATTAATTAACTTATTATTTTATTAAATTATTTTACATTTAGCAATATTTTATTTTTTTAAATTATTTTACATTTAGCATTATTTTACTTTATTTTATTATTTTGTTATTTTATTAATTAAATGGTTTAAGTAAAAGGTATTCTATTCCACCTTATTCATTTTTTTTTTCAAATAGAAAGGCTATTCTTATTTGGACTTTCTAACTAAACAATGGAATTGGGTCATTTTAGAATTGTTTTCATTCCATTCATTTCCATTACACCTAACTAGACGGAGCCTAAGGTCAAGAAAAAGTTGAATCAGTCTAAACAATTCTATTCCGTTCTATTACCTCTAACTAGACGGAGCCTAAGGTCAAGAAAAAGTTGAATCAGTCTCCTTATAACGTTAGATCACCTCAAGGTGGAAATAAGACCAAGTACAATTAATTTCTTTATTTTACTTTTTTTTTTAAAAAAAATTAATTTTGCTTTATTCGTTTTCTTTCTTTTTTTCAAAAAAAATTAAATTAGCATTTCTTTTTGAAGGTTTTGCTTAACTTTTTTTTAAAAAAAAAAATCACCATGAACCTCGACATATGAGATCAGTTATATGATAACCAAATAATTAAAATAGGTGATATTTCCTTTATCTAGGTACCGAATGCTATTGTTCATAATAAGCCGAAATCTGACTTAGATCAATTAGTGAGTAAAATTTTGCTGGGCTTCAACTTCTACTCTTAAGTCCTAAGTTTGAATCATGGACTGCGTGACCCAGATTAAGCCTCCTGGCAACCACCACCACCCCCGTGTGTCAAGCTCTATGTGGACGCAGCTATTCAGGATGATTATTCTTCTATTGTATCTGTAGCTAGAGATGCTAATGGATCAGTGCTGAATATACTCTCCTAAAGACGTAGCGAAATAAACCTTTTGGTTGCCAACATAAGAGCAATTCTCTTAGCATTCAATCATGCAATTGTTAGCAATTAAAAATCTCTTGTAGTGGAGAGTGACTGTAAGAACGTACTCGCTGGCTTTGAATTTGGAGATCAGGCGAACTATCATTGGGAGATCAAAGATCTGGTGGTCTAAGGAAAATCAATATATATTGTACTTTTTTGACTTCTTTCAACTGTCTTTTGTTTGTAGGGACAAAAATTATGTAGCACACAATTTAGCTGCTTAGACGGCTTATTCTGTTTTTTTCTTCCTTTTGGTTGTTTTTATGACTTCGATGTTCCTACTAAAGTTTTCTCACACAGTCCGCACGGATCTGCGGATTAGTTTGTTTTTTTGAGAGTGATTGTGGTCCTTTCCTCGGCCTTTTCTGTTGTTGCTTTCGTTTAATGAAGTCTCCCTTCACAAAAAAAAAAAAAAAAAAGGGTACAGAAACAGGTATTTATATTTGAGAAATTTAGGTGGATGACCAAAATTTTAAATTTGATTAAGTAGATGTCCACTTTTAAAATTTTATAGCTAAATGTTCAGGTAGATATATTTATACACTTGGTAGATACACCTATCTACTAATTTTAGTTACTGTTCTGAAATGCACTGGGTATATAATTTTTTATACTTGGTATATAAAATTTTACACTTGGTATATATGTATATATACCGGACATTTTGCTATAACTTTTGACAAAGGGATATTTACTGAAATTAAGCCCAAAATTTGGTCATATCCTTTATATTTCTTGTCCAACGGAATATTCTCAATAACTACTTGAACGAAATTTATCCATTTGACTGATTTATCGATACATGGATAAGTATGTTCTCATTGAAAGTAACACAGAGTACAAGTGGTATATATTTATACATTGAATGAAACAATGAACAATATTACAATGTACGTAACATTAAATAATCCTCCCCATCACATAATTGATGATTGTCTTATCCTTAGCACTAGTACTTAGCCACTGCCCATTTTCATTACTTTCAAGACCCCCGTTTTTTTTTAAAGGGTGGAAAAAAAATGAGACAGACAGAAAAGCAGTGGTTAGAAATAAATACGACTCTGTCCCCCCTTCACAAGCAAAAAAAGAGGAAAAAAAAAATCTTAAGGGTGGATTAGTCAATAGTGCGATTAATCATATATATTAATGATGTAAATTCCGTGGTTATCCGGGTATGATAGAAAGTGGATATAAAAAGTAATACTTTATTCTTTTGACCTTTTGTCTTTATTTTACAATGTATAATGCTGACAACAATAGAAAAGGGCTAAATTAAACGTAGCATGTCCAGGGGCGGCTCACGGAACTCAACATCTTTTCTTTTTCTATAACTAACGTAATTAAGCTGCAATGCATCAAATTCTTATTATTATTACGTAAAAAACCTCCACCATGTATCTTGATTCCTTTTACTTTGCCTTTTTCATAATCTAATTTTGGTCTCCACTGTTCCCCCATTTTGTCTTACTTCTTATAATTAGCAAACTTTGACTCTCTCTCTCTCTCTCTCTCTACTTATGTGTATATATACATATATTTCTATGAACTTCCCGGCGGTGACCTATGTGTTGAGTTTGGAGTTCGATCGAACCCAAATTTGTATTTTCTGGTCACAAGAAAAAAGAAATAAAAATTATAAATCCATTAATTATTTACATTCACAATAAGTATTGCCAGGAGCATGTCGTATATACATATATATGTAGTCTCTTATGAACATAAATATACTGCTATTAGGGGGTTAATGAAAGCTAGCTCGGATCAAAATGACTTGTGTTCTATTTACATATGTGTAGATCATACACACACATATACTTAATTAATTGTTCTATTTCCCCTCAAAAAAAAAAAAAAAATTGTTCTAGTACCCTAGTATACTTAAATATTCATAGACTTTTCATGCCAAACTTTTATAAAATTTAGATGCCTCTTCTGACAGCATGCAATTAATTAAAGATAGTTCGCCCCGCAGATAAACTAGAAATAACTTTATGTATGCATAAATTATGGCATGGTATAATTCCAAAAAAAAAAAAAAATTATTACATGGTATGTATACTCATTGCTAGTACACGATTATGAACTTTTTTTTGGTTAATTTGTTTGCTATAAGCACGATTAATTTCGAATTTTAAATACACACATCTCAGAATCACATTAATCCGAGTAAACCGCATGCAAATCTAACACAATTTAATAAAAACATATATACATACTAATTCACAAACATATCATAAAAAGAAGTCATTCCTCTAGCACTAAAATGATCACATTGAATTAGCATTTCTGAAATAATTAACAGTACCATGTATATTTTTCACAAGAACACACACACAAAAGAGTGAATTAGAAGGGTAACAAAAAAGAAATTGAACAAAACAAAAACAAAAAAGACAGTAGTAGTACTGGCCTTTTAGACTAAGCCGGCAGGCTGCGCAGCCCGGCCGGCCAGGCATCGGTGGACCGGAAGAACATTCCGACAATGCCGATGACACTTCTCACTTCCATTAGTGTAGTCTATCAAACAGACACGGCGACCATATCGGAATTATTATGGGACAAAGGAGAGAAGGCCAACAAGAGGAGAACCGCCATGATGAGGACCGGAACCATGAGAAGAAGAAGCGGTGGAGGCGGCAGCGGCGGCAGAACCAGCGGCAGCACAAGAAGGAATAGAGTTAGAATTATTAACACCATCACCGATCTCACGCTAAAGAACTTGATCATCAACCTCAAACAATGGCTCTCTTCTCTTATACTGTTCTTCTAGAACCATCCCAGCTGAAATATCCCAATAGTAATCATGCATAATCATCGAAACCTAGCTGATTCTTTTTTGCTTTTCTTTTGTTTTTAATTTGGCTATGTATGTGTGACAATAAAGGGTTAAAATCATAAGGGAAGTTCAATTAGTGGGTCAGGACTAGGAGGAGATTGCGAGTCTTTATATATGTGTGTGTATATATATATATATATATATATAGAGAGAGAGAGAGAGAGAGGTTATACGGTGAGTGTGAAGAAAAGAAAAAGAAAAAGAAAAAGGAAAGATGAGAAGTATAAATGTTGAAGAAGGAGAGTAATAAGGTTAGGTGGGGTTTATATTAAGGTATATATGTATATATATATATATATATAGCATTATAATTAGTCACCGTCAAACGTACCCACTCCTAATTTGTATGTGTCTTGATTCAACCAACCCAAACGCATAATGCTTTTACATCTAATGAATGATGGCTTTTAAAGGGGATTCATTCTGCACGGTCAATTACTCAAATTACTTATGGTCTTCTAGCCCTCATCTTTTACCATTCACTTGTATTTATTCAATTATTTGTTAAATGTGCTTACTTTATATTTCATTTTCCTTAAAATTTAAATTTTAACGTTTGTGTCACGCTTATAAAGTTATGTAGCACAACGGATAGTAATAGACATATATGAAGTCCAATACTTTTTTTTTTCTTTTTTGGAAAACAGTGGAATTTTATTCTAATAAGTCAGCCATTATAAAGTATGAGATAAAGGATGAACAAGACTCAAGACAAACTTTATCCTCGTGAAACAAAAAAGCTGAAGAAGCTAGCGAATAGGCCACCATATTTCCAACCGAGAAACATATATAGTAATAAGAACCATCCCTAACTACAGATAACAAGTTTCTTATATCATAAATAACAGGAAAAAAATGATGAAAAAGAATCACAAGAACGATAAAGAGGAACCACTACTGATGCATCAGTTTCAACGATAGTTATAGAGAGGCCTTTTTCCACAACTAATCTCAAACCTTCTCGGAGAGCCATCAATCCTCCAAGTAAAACCAGAAATTCATCTCGGAGCCTCGCTGTCCAACATGCTACCACCACACCCATACAATCCCTAATAACTCCACCCACACCAATAAAACTAGTCCTCTCCCGAATCGCCACATCTGAATTCAGTTTAAACCCTGAGCACTCAGATATGACCAACGTGGGCCAATAGCAGGAATCGAAGAAGAAGAACCATTAGCCAGCCGAGATGAGGAGAGTTGAAAATCTTCAAGATAGCTAAAACTAAAATCGACCAAATCACTCGCCGAGCGAGCACAACCACCATGAAAAACATTGTTGCGATTATTCTAAACAGCCCATAAAAGAACACAGAAGTGTTCAAATAGCTCCTTAGAGACCATAGCAAAAATATTAAGGAGAAAATAAGTCATAGAGCCATAAAGCAGAGGTCGGATTAACACCCAAAAGTGTGAACACATCCAAACCAATTATACCCACTCACAATGAAGAAAACAATGGGCAGCATCCTCAGAATAGCAGCCACAAATAGGACAACAATCATCATTCATAATTTCTCTGTTGAGCAGATTACTTTTAGTTGGAATAGCATTATGGAAAACCCTCCAAACAAAAATACGAACCTTTGGAGGATTTTCAACTTCCAAAAACTTTTCTGCCACTTTGTTGTAAGCGATAGAGTAGAGCCAGTCAAAAACAATTCTGCCAAAGCGAGACAATATCCAGTTTTAATCGAATATTTCCCATTAGTGCCAAATTAAGACATCTTTCTTATCTTCAAAGCTCAAAGGAATAGCTAGAATGTCTTCCCAATCAACTGGAAAATAGCTGGCTCGAATGGCTTTCTCTTTCCAAACACTAGGCCAAGAGATAAAATCACTTACATACTGAGTCGAGTCACTTAGAATGATGAGTTTGAAAGTTGCTGGTCTTGGAATCCAACGATCTTAATAAAGTTAATTGATCTGCCATTGTCCACCTGCCAACATAAGCCTTTAGCAAGTAATTCTCTCCCCCACATAAGGCTTTTCTAAGCCATGAAGAATTCCCTTTATCTTCAGCGAGCAAAAAGGATAAACGGTTGAAGTATTTTCCTATAAGAACTAACGCAATAAGAGAATTAGGCTCCGAGATAAGTTTCCATGCCTGTTAAGCCACAAGAGCTTGATTAACAAATCTCGAAAACCGAGTCCTCCTAGGCTTTTTGGTAAACACATACTTTTCCATTTAATCCATGCTATCTTCCTATGCCTATCCCTACTCCTCCACCGAAACTATAAAAACAGTGAACGGATCTCATCACATAAGCTAATAGGAATTTTGAATAAATTCATAACATAGATAGGGATCGCTTGAAGTATCACTTTAATCAATATCTCGCTACCTCCTGCTTTGAACGTATTCGTCCGATACTATTTTTTAACCATGTGATTGTCAACAAAACTGGTGTGTTTAATTTTATTTACTATAATATATGTGTATATATTATCTACATGTTATATTTTGTACTATAGTTGTAAGTAAAACTATCAATTAAGTTGACTCAGCTCATTAGTTAGCACTACAGCTTAACAAATCATAACACACTAATGCAAAATCCATTTATATTTATGTCAGTATTAGGCTTGTAAGTTAAACATGATAAGATAAGACGGATATTAAATACATCATGACATGCTATGCATATATATCATGCATGACATGTAAAGCTGAAAATTTGAGTCGTCTAGCAAC
The DNA here is from genome assembly GCA_002914845.1 of Trema orientale. NCBI lineage: Eukaryota > Viridiplantae > Streptophyta > Magnoliopsida > Rosales > Cannabaceae > Trema > Trema orientale. The sequence continues at coordinate 368,819 of JXTC01000100.1, read as the reverse complement.
TTGAATGGTCCGAGACATTTTATCTTAAGGTCCAACTAGATCTTAAGGCCCACTAGACCAAATGGCAGGTTGGGCCGAGACTTTTTATCTTAAGACCAGGCTCGACCATAGGACCTGCTAGGCCAAAGGCCGGGTCGGCCTTGCTAGCCTATACCTATGTGTTCAGTCTTTACCCTTGGTGGTGGAGCCATTATATGGAGGAGTATCAAGCAATCTTGTGTTGCAGATTCAATCGTGGAGGCCAAATTTATGGCAGCTTCTGAAGCAGTTAAAGAGGCGGCCTGGCTTCGTAATTTCCTTATGGATCTCGAGGTAGTACCTGGAGCACAGCAACCTATGACACTTTACTGTGATAACAGTGGAGCAGTTGCTAACTCTAGAGAACCTAAAAGTCACAAAAGGGGAAAACACATAGAGAGGAAATATCATGTATTCAGAGAAATTGTTCAAAGAGGAGACGTGATAGTGAGTAAGATAGCGTCTGCAGAGAACCTTGCTGATCCTTTTACCAAATCTTTGGCTACCGAAGTATTTGAAGACCACCTAGAAGGAATAGGACTACGTGATATGTCACATCTGCTTTAAAGGCCAAGTGGGAGATTGTTAGAATAATGTCTTATAAAGCAGTTTATTATTTAGACATTATAAACAATATTTATTGGATCATTTAGTATCTATTTATTATTAATAAATTTCATGTTATAAATTTCTATTTTATTTATATCCCATTGATATACATGTGATGTGTATGTTTATCTTATGCAAACATCTAAAAGATTCTAAGACATGAAATGAGTAATAAAGAATTATTCATGTGATTAGTTCATATATGGGATACATTATATTCTTTATTTCATTATGTCAAAATTAAATTGTTTGCATTCTGTATATTGGAGATGGAATACTTTACTATGCTATAGAATGTAGTGTTGTCTATTTAAATAATAAAGTCTCCAATTATCGAAGTGAGTCTTCGGATAAAAACACTAGTGTGTTATAATAAAGTTATAACAGCATCGAACAAGACCTAATAAATTAGAATTTGAGGTTAAGTACCGTAACTCAAATTTCTAATTTCACTAATCTAGCACTATTGTAGAAGACCTTAATCCTAGTGATTAACGAACTTACTTTCATGTGTTTTGTCTTTTCGAGTTACTAAAGGACTAGTTCTGATTTATGGTTCAAATTTCGGTATCTTGGAAGATAAGGTATATGAAATATGTAGAACGTTTTTCATGACGAACACTATGCATATGATGCTACTTTGAGTTTTTTCAAGTACTTGGATAATATAAACCAGGGCCCGGGTATTCACTATGTGAATTTGACTGTGTTGGTATGAGCAGATACAAACACTATAGTCAACTATTATCCATTAGATAAAAAATGGCAACTCAAAAATAAATATGTACTAGAGGGGTAATATAGTAATTTCACCCTACTAGTATGACATTGCATTGGGGGTATGTCTATATGTATAGTATATGCTAAATGGATCAAGCTAATTAATTGTTAATAAGCTTCACAGAAAAATAAATAATATTTAGTCCAAGAGTTCAATATTGGGCCTATAGTGGTGTGCCCCAATATTAATGGACAAGGCCCAATCATAATTAAGAGTTAATTATGATAGTGGATATATGGTCCATTGGAGCTTGGGCTTTATGGATCCATCTGGTCTTCTGTCTAGCTCAAATTAAGGCCCAATAGTCATTTGATGATCAGTTGAGCCCAATAAGCCCATTAGGGTTTACTAATCTCTCTATAGTTAAAAGAAAAGTTCTCTAGCAACTAGACTCAAGTGTTACACGTATAACACCCCTTGAGAAGAGAGTGTCACACGAAAAATAGAGAGAGAGGGAGAGAGCAGAGAAAATCGGTTATTACTAGGGATTCACTGTCCTTGGTGTTTCGGCCATCCCAGAGAAATCGGTTCGAGAAGATTGTCTTCTTGTTCATCTGCGGATCTTTTTGTTGGGAATCAAGAAGGTGACCACCTACCGGATCAATCAAACGGCTTTCAAGAATAGACGGGAAGACGAGAGGTTGTGGAGCGAATTCGGGTATTGTTCTTGTCTAGATCAAGAGTTAATTTATGTTAGATTACGATCCAAATCTTTTTGTAAAAAGAAAAATTTTAAACGACCAATTCCGCTGCATTTCTTGATTTTACAAAACTATGGTGTTCTTGAAAATGATTTTATGAAAATATTTTCTGAAAATTTATTCCAGTAAACACCAGCAACGCCAACCAGTGTAATGCGCCTCCCAGATAGTTTAAATATCAATTAATCTCAAAATTAGACATAATCACATTTTTACAAAATATTTCACAAAATTTATATTTAATCAAAATATATAAATTCACAATTAACCAAATTTTAGAATCAAGTAATTGAATCCTTATCTCAAACAAGTGACTAGACCATGTTACAACACTAGGGAGTTTGTTTGGTGTCATTTAGCGATCATTTGGAGGGTCGGGAGCCATTTTCGAACCCGTGATCGCTTACTTTGAAATGTTATTTTTTTTTTCCAATGGAGCCTCAATTGAAAAACAGACACCATCACTGATTTTCTAGCACCCAAATTAATTAGCTTATATAGCTTGACCAATTCAGGCTTGAGCCAAAATTTGACCCTATGGCACGTAAAACGAGACAAAATCATTGCCATCTAACCTCGTTTTCCGTGCTAGTCATCAGACATAGTCATATCAATCTTCATGTTTTCACGAGTACATCATAAATATGAAGTTTATTTAACGATCTAACGGTCAAATTGAAAAGTTAAAGCACTAAACTAAAAAAACTCAAAAAGTTAAAGCACTAAACTAAAAAAACTCAAAACTGTCAAAAATGGCAAAATTAAATCGGAGAACTTTTGAGTTGTAATATATATATATACAATGACGATCCAGAATTAGATGCAACTTGTTTCACGGCCTGGGGTAGCCAGAATCTCCGTTGGTGACTATTTTTCTCTGTGGGCTATTTCGCCCATCGTCGGCTACTGCAGCTTACGGTAGCCCCAAAAAGACAGTAAGTGCTCCGTCTTGCAGCGGCACTTCAACCAGGCTGGGTGGCGTCGATTGTCATCAGCTGGAGATGTGGACTACGTGGAGGAGCCGAAGCTCAGTTTCGTACATCGTGGAGGAGAGAAGACACATGGGAGAAAGAGAGAGAAGGAAGAGAGAGAGAGAAAGCTGAGGGGGCACATGGCAGTTGGCACCCCTTAAATGGGTGATGCCATTTTTTCTAAATTGCATTTTGACCTAAAATATTTTAAATTTATTTGAAGAATAAACTAGGTCCTTTAAAATTACATTTTAGCCCTCGATTTCAAAAATTCTCGCAGTTTAATCCCTAATATATTATTTCAAAAATTGTAAAATGACTAAACTATCCTTTAATAAAAAATGTGTTTTCACAGCTAATACTATAATCCACACAAGCACAATATGAAATATTAGAGCATATGTAGCCGTCAAGCTTATCATTTAGAATTTAGGTTGGAATTACATGATATGACAATATAGAAAGTGGAGTGTGTCAAACGTGACACGAAAGTCGAAAACCCGTTTGGACCAAATTTAGATATATCTGTTGGCAGAACTAGTCATGTTAGTCATGTTTGACAGATTTAAAATTCACAAGTTAAATTTCTAAATCATTCCATCTACAATAAGTTGAAAATTCCTTTTTCCCACAAAATTGCTACAATAATTACCATTGTAAAGTTAATCGTTATCTCACTTTATTTTTCTCCTTTAATTTGAACTATTACTCTAGACGCATAGGCAGCTTGACCATGATTATTTATCACGCTCTGGATGAACATGACTTTTCCCCAACATTAAACTTAGTTCGTAAGATTAATTAATATCGATTCCACCACTAGCAATGAATATTAATTAATAACATGTAGGTATCCCTGGTGGTTTGATGATCAAGTGTAAGTAGATGCATTTTACTTCTAAGGGTGGTCAAAGTGGCAAGGAGTTTGAACTTAAGGCCTTCTCTCACTTAGGAATAGTGAGGTTATGAGTTCGAGCCCCCACGTCGCCCTTGGGAGCCCAACTGAATGAGGGAACAACTGAATGGGGGAAGCTCTGAGAAGTGACCCGCTACCGGGATCTTATCCATCGTTTTTATTATTAAAAAAAAAAAGAAAAAATAGATGCATTTTAATTTTTACAAGCAAAACTAATAGCGAAGCGGCTTGATCAAGGTGTAGAAATTATATAATAATAAACAGCACCAGTACGATATTTTAAGTATATTTGAGAGTTGCTAGATCGTCGGAAACATCCTCCGTGTGGACACGGACCCATGTGTCTTAGGTTGGTAGTTTTTATAATATACCGGGACGTTGGTTACATTCTTCTATGTGCATCTTCCAAGAATATATATATATATATATATATATATATATATATATACCTATGGATGTATAATATATAATATACCCCTTTTCTGGAAAAAAAAAATATTCTAATTTGTACGCTTTCATTTACTCCCATTTATATATATGTACAAATATATATATACATATATAACTAGTTTAATTTAGCTTAATGAGTACTGTTTAACTCATAGAGATTTAGATCATATATAGTGTATATATATGTATATACTCGCCGAAAACCAGTGCAAGAACGAAAGCGTGTTTTTTTATTTTGCCGAATGAAATCACATCGAAAGAGTAGTACTAGTGCCTTTGACTATAATAATGTAATAAACAACTAATAAACTGTTCAGGGCACAACCAAAAAAAAAAAAAAAAAGAGAAAAAAATACGGAAAAAGAAGTAATCAACTGTCACGCCTGATAAGTGAAACTTGAAATGTTTAGTCTTGATACTTATAAAACTATTCCCCTTTCAAAGAATCAAAGGCCGCAAGACACATGAACTGAATAAAACTATTAAACTGCTATTAATTTGAGAAAAAAAGAATTTTAATTTTTTAAGCAGTTAATTAATTACCTCTAAGTAAGGTTTGTATAAGGGAACTCGTGTATACAAATATGTAAATATATATCTCATTATTTGCTCTCAGCCTTATTTCTTATTTTTTTTCCCTTTGAACCTCTAGTTTTTTCGTGTTTTATTTATTTGTTATTTTATTTGTCACTATTTCCCTCTTTTCAGGCTCGAAATTCACACGAAGCACAGCAGGGACTTAGACCCTTTTAGAGGACAGTAAGCCATAGTCAATTATTCATTACAAAGACTTTTCCCAGCAATAACAAAGTACTTTACCACAAAAATAAAAATACAGTATGTATTTTATATGTGTATTATTGATGGATTTTCCAAAGGGACAATATGTGTTTATAAACTATAACAATGAAGCCGCGAAATTATAAATATATACAGTGAAACAATTATAACGTTTTGGCAGAAAGGAAAAATGCATGCATACTAGTACTGATGCTATATATGTATATAAATTCTGAAAGCACCTTATTCTCTGAGTGCTGGGCAGGCCATCGATTACTTGAATATTATTTGCCTCCTCACAACCCTCAATAACATTTTTGAAACAACGCACGCATCGAGATTCAGGAGCCAATTGCGAAAAGAAAATACTTGAATTTTCTTTTCCTTACAATTTAAAAATCTTGTGAATTAGCTCCAGCCATTAAATAAAGAAAGATACATATGTAAATAATTAAACATATTAATTTATTGGTGATAAATTAAAAAGGGTCTCATTCAATCACGTTGTTATGAGGAGGAAAAAAAATCTTACTTGCTATGTCAGAAAGCCAAATCGTCTATATATAGTTACCTAATTACATTACTATTTATAACAAGTAGTATTAATTAATTGTGTAATTACTATTTATAACAAGTAGTATTAATTAATTGTGTTCGACTTAGGTCGAACAAGTCTGAAATAGTATCAAATACAGAAAAATATCAAATACAAAGTTCAAGATACTGTTATTTAATCTTTTAAACAAAATTGGAAAATCTTCCTTGTAAGATCATACAAATTCCAATTGCTGTATTTAGAAGCTCAATAAACTAATCTTTGAATCCATATACGTACATGTTATATGAAATTTTATTTATGCATTAAAGATATAGGATTTAAAAACATACTGGTAGGAAAATACTAGGTCCTTCTTCCATTGTTTTCAACAACAGCATTAATGGATGGGATAATTGAGAGATTGAAGGTTTATTTTTATTTATTTATTATTTTAATTAAATTGCAGAGTACGACTTTGTAACAAGAACAATATTAAGGGTTTCTAAAAGCTCATTAAAAGAAGAAGTCCTTTTTTTTAAATGTATTATTAATTGACTCACATTTCACCATAAGTAATTAACTTTGGGTCCATTATGCCACCATAGACGCCTAATACTATATTTACTTTGGATTAAATATTAACTTCCACCTAGTATTTATGCATATAAAAAATGATTAATTATAGTTTTCTTTTTTTTCTTTTAATAAAAACGGGCTACTCAAGGGAATATATTACTCAAAATAAAGGCTTTAGATTACAGTGTAAACACAATGATGATAGTTTCAAACTCCTCGAATAAAGAAAACGAAACATGAATTACAAATACAACAAGAACAAAATATGTGAGTTATCATAATTCTCCAAGAAAAATAGACAAGAAGGACTAGTAGACCGTAGCTTTCAACACATGCTTCTGACTGCGTTTTTGGTGGGCTAAACTCCATAAGGCCAACACCAATTGAGATCCATACTCGTAATAAAGAAAAAATGTGTCCACTAACATATCTAGATTAGAGAAAAGATCTCAAATTTAAGATCAAGTGATCGAATTTAAAATCCGCCCAAAAGGTGGTATTACATCTAGACTTAGATCTGGGATTATTAAAACTAAAAAAATTGGAAAAAAAAAATAGAGAAATAAAAGAAAAAAACATGGTATAGGGGGATGAGAAGGAGGAGGAGGAAGAAAAAACATGGTATAGGGGGATGAGAAGAATGAGGAGAAAGAAGGTGGGAAGGGAGGGGAGACCAGAGAAGGAGAAAAGAGAGGCTTCCCCTTTGGCCTGTATAAGGAGTATCACCGACTTTAGTTGGAAGGAAGCACCAGTATAACAAGAGGGAGCGAGGCAGCTGGTTTAAGAAAAGGCTATGCTATTTTGGGGAGCATGTGAGAGCGTTTTGGGGGAATTTTTTTTCCTATGTTATAGGCTTTCAATATCAAGTAAGATTAATATAATAGCTAGAAAGATTTTTTTTTTCCTATATCAAGAAGCCATATGTGTCTTTTTTCATATGTTATAGGCTTTTAATATCAAGTAAGATTAATATAATAGCTAGAAAGATCTTTTTTCGACACAGGAAGAAAGATCTTTTTTTTTTTAATCACCGGTTTTAAATAACAAATTTGATTAATATAATAGCTAGAAAGATTTTTTTTTTAAATATATATATATATATATATCATACAGCTCTATTTTAAAGTCACCTTCTTTAATGGACACTAATAGGTAGAAATATGGCTGTAAGCTTAGTCTAGCTTTGTCTGATAGCTAACCATTTATTGCTGGGATAAAAGTTTCAAATTCCACAATATATATATATATATACGTGTGTGTATAAGAAAAAGCAATAAATGGAAATCATGTGGAATTAAAACCAGTCAGGCGACTGTACTTATAAAATGACTAGTTGCTAGTTGTGGCAGCAGTGGAAGCCAATACATCTCCCATAAACGAAAACCTTCAATATCCGTATGCTTAATTCTGGCAATTTTGCTTTATTCCTTCTTCTCCTAGAACCAAGAGCTACATGTGTCTTTCAAATATTGTATATAGACTAGAGAAACAAGGGGCATCATAGATTTGAGTTTGACATATTCCAAATGTATGAACCGACTTTCATCATAACATTTCCCAAAATGAATGAATCACATAACGCTATAGAGCCTATACTTTACTAGGGTCCCGCCAAATTTAGGGGGGCCAGAGTAATCAATACGAAAGAAGAAATTTATTTTGAGGCTTTTGAGCTCAACACGTGTCAATCAGCCGACACATCGTCAGTTCGGGCAATGACTTTCTGCATTGTACGACTACTACATGACCCCCAAGCTCAATTATACAAACAATAGTACTGATTAGCGCAAATGTTGACTATTTGACGTATGACTCATTAGCACCAACATGCAATGCATCTTTTGTAATTTCCCTCTCTTTTATTTCCAATTGGTTTTGTTTTCTTTCTCTTTGGGGTTGCGAGGCCAAATGTGAGCACTAATAATGTTGAAAGGCTTCGGGGGGAGATTGTATGATGATTCTGACCACTACATGTCGTTTTCAGTCCCAACTTTGTACGTGTTTTGACTTTGCCCTCGAACCAATGAATATTTTTCTTTTGTATATCATAGAGTTTATTTCTTTGGAAATTATTATAGATATTATTATTCTGTCTTTCTCCACCATTTCTTGGTAGGGTAACCTTCGTCGGTTGCGTTACGTTAGGTTCTAGTATCTTCTATTCATAGTGTAGATTTTTAAATATCACAATATGGTATAATAATAGTAAAACTTTGGAACATTAATTTCCCAGCAAATTAATGACCCTTTCTGTGTCTAAAACTCCGCGACTTGTTGAAAAATGGGGTGGTGGTTATCACCTATAAAATACATTCGATACTTGAAGTCATCAACAGTTTTGGAATACTTTAAATACAAAAATAATCATAGACATTCTATTCTAAAACTATAATGTTTTAATTATGGATGAATTATACTTATAACATCAAGGTCATACTCGATTGGTCAATATAGGCCTATCAGCATCTAATAATCTGATCTAATTTCTTAAAACTTGTCATCCATCATATAAGGAATATTAGTCTTGAAATTCCTGAAATAAATTAAATTGGCTTGCAATTCTTGGAATAATTAAAATTGAATTAGATTGGAGTACATCGTATTCAATTGACTTTAGATTGTTAGGGTATCCGTTTAGCTTACCATGTTCTACTATTTATAGTTGGGTAAAGCCTCATTTAGATACTTTTCTTTACCTCTTTAAAAGTGCGCGCAAAGTAACACTTTGAGTGCACAAGTTGCTCCGTGCGCCTCAGCCACTTTCCTTAGCATACCTGGTCGAGTGTGCCTAGTGTCTCGCCCGTATACATGCATGCGTGTTGACTTCCCTCTGCGTACATGTCCAATATGTCGTGCCTCATAATTCTGTCTTGTACGCATGCCCCCATACACACTTCACTCATGGTGCCGTGCCACCATATGATTCCCATATGTGGGTTTCAAAGGTGTGATACTAGTACCTCATACAAAACAATTCTTACCTACAACATCATTTGGAAATAATAATAATAAACCATCAAAATATATCTCATTTTTCTAAAGATCCGTGAACAAAACTAATGTGGATGCAGATCTGTCCAAAAGTTATGTCTCAATTGTTGTCTAAATTATAAAGATAAGCCACACAATATTACTGGTTTTAATTATATATTTAACAGAATTGTAAGGAGTTCACTTCTGATTTTTTTTCCCCTATTCTTAAGCATCCTTCAGTCATCTGGTGTAGTGGCACTAGAGAAAAAAATTTGTCAATTTAATATTTTCAGAAATCAAAGGACCCATCATATATGAAACGATTCTAAGAGGTTATTTGTTGTTTGCCTTTAATTTGCATAATATACTTTCACTTTGCATATGACTCTGAAAATCAGACATCATCTTTCTCTTTTTTTAAATATCTTTTTGTTTTTTTTTTTTTGAACTCAAAGACAAAAGTTAGCATTATTTGCATATGAAAAACTTTCTTCCATTAGGTTCCATTTGGTTATTATGATGGAATAAGAATAGGAATAGTAATGATAATTAGAATAGAATGGAAAAGGAATAGGAGAGTTATTATATTGTTTAATTAGAGTTTTGGAATCAATAACTGAATGGATATTCTTATGTTTGGTTGACTTTGGAAAGGAATGGAATTAGCTATATTTTGACAAAAATATCCTCAACGTATAATGAATATTAAAGTAATTTAAATTATATTTATCAATTATCATTATTTTTTTTATTAACATCACATTTTTGATAGAAAAATACACATTAAACTTCAAAATTACTAAAGATTATATTTAGATAAAATTCAAAACTATCATATATTTAAAACTTCTTCTACGTGTGACAAATTGACTGAACACTAATATATTACAAGGAAAATATTAATATATTTAGATGTGCTTATGTTCTTCATCGGTCTTCCAGGAGTATTATACCATTTATGTAAACACACACAAAAGGGAAATATGATCACTATCAAAGGCTTTAGATAATAAATTAGATACACTTATAAAATTTCTTCAGTAAAATCGCAGAGTAAATTCCAAACAATAGATGTTGAACATAAGAAGCTTACAAGCAAAAAAAATACCAATGATTACTTCAGAAATATAAAAATGACACAACAACATAATCGTTAAAAAAAAATTGCTCTAACCAAGAAAACATAACAAATTGGAACACAAAATGTGTTAGTTAAATAATTCAAAAAGCTCATATTCAAATCTTAGAATCCTTTTTGAATACTCAGGGTTTAGTGCATCGCAAAAAAATAAAAATAAATAAAAAATAAATAAGGTTGAAATTCTACGAAATTCATGACTATTTTCAGCTCTTACAATAAGCCATAAACAAACCCAGAAATTGAATCTGATTTCTATTATTTTATCAGCATCCATACAAAGCTGAAAGAAACATCCAATGACCTAAGCCATAACTAAGCATCCAATGACCAATAGAAGAACCAGATACTTCCTCTCTTGTTTTTTCATAAACTACTAAACTAATATAAATATTTTTATATTGATTTTTTTATTAACTTGGCCATTTTGCAAAGTTTTTGGATAAATTTGGTCATGTGCCAAAACCTTTTGAAATGGCTATTTCTAAATTTTGAACTTAAAATTCAGCCATACGGCCAAGAAGCCCAAAAGAAAAAAAGGCCGAATGGCTGAATTTAAGGTTCAAGTTTGAAAATGGCCATTTTCAAAACACTATCAAAAAATTGCCAAAGTAATAAAAAGATTTGCAAAACGGCCGATTAATTTAAAAAAATTTAAAATATATCAGTTTTTGAATACTTACATCATTTTATTTGTTTGTGGAAAAAAAAACATATATATTAATAAAGTTAATATAAAGTTGATATACTAACAGGCAACAATTGATATAATGATATGAAATTGATACACTAATAAACAAGAATTGATACATTAATAGAAAATTGATATACGAACACAGATTGATTTACTAATAAAATTGATTATATATAAAATTGATCTATAAAAGTCCATTTTGAAAAAAAAAAATGATAAAACAATGTACATTTGTTAAATAAGTGAAAAATGTACATTTTTATAAATATTTACTCCAAAATAAACTTCAACAAGAGGCCGAAAAATAAATTTACATATTGGGCTCAAAATGAAAATAGGAAGTTAGGACTTATCAGGTTAAAACTCAAAAACATTTAGTGAAAATTAGGCCTTATGCGATACTTTTAGAAGCGAATTCGAAATAGGGGCTTATATAAAGGGGCTTATAGAAATATGACTAAATTTGGGGCAAAATGTCCGGTATATATGCATATATACCAAGTGTAAAATTTTATATACCAAGTATAAAAAATTATATACCCAGTACATTTCAGAACAGTAACTAAAATTGGTAGATCTGTGTATCTACTAAGTGTAAAAATATATCTACCTGGACATTTAGCTATAAAATTTTAAAAATGGACATCTACTTAATCAAATTTAAAATTTTGGTCATCCACCTAAATTTCTCTTATATAAATGTGACCAAATTTTGGGCCCAACTTCAGTAAATGTCCCTTTGTCAAATGTTATAACAAAATATCTGGTATATATGCTTATATACCAAGTATAAAAAATTATATACCCAGTACATTTCAGTACAGTAACTAAAATTGGTAGATATATTTATCTGCCAAGTGTAAAAATATATATACCTGGACATTTAGCTATAAAATTTTAAAAGTGGACATCTACTTAATCAAATTTAAAATACTGGTCACCCACCTAAATTTCTCTTCGAAATATGTGGTGGGCTTAGTTTTTTTTAGATCCAATATCGTATTTTTTAGAAATATACCACTTCTTAAAAAGTTTCTAAAAAACTATTATTTTCTAAATTAGTAATTAGTAACCAGTAACTAATTTTTGAATACTGGTAACTAGTAACCAAAGTAATTTATAAAATGTATATAACTGATAACTAGTAACTAGTAATCGATTCCGAGTTTTCAGACTCTACTAACTAGTAAATATTTTAAAGATATTTTTTTTAAAAAAAAAACTGTACGAGAATTAGAATAAAATCTGACCCACTTAATTTTTGTAATTCTTTTTTACTTTTGTAGGTAGAACCGTAGAAGTGTTAGAAACCTAAAAATTAGAGTTTTGGACACTTATACCTATCTTTTCAAATGTAATACTAAAAATACAACATCCAAAAAATAATTAATACGTATGACCTTTAGTGTCATTTTCCTAAATACTTCAGCTAGAATAAGTGGTGGCATTTCGTAATCTTTTTTAAAAACAGTCTTTTAATAATAAATGGGCTTCAAAGGCTGTGCTTGCTTCTTGGCGCAGTGCCTGGGCCACTAACAAATACCTAGGGGCTTATAGAAATGTGACCAAATTTTAGGCCCAATTTCAGTAAATGTCCGTTTGTCAAATATTATAGCAAAATGTCTGATATGTATGCTTATATACCAAGTGTAAAATTTTATATACTAAGTATAAAAAGTTATATACCTAGTGCATTTTAGTACAGTAACTAAAATTGGTAGATTTGTGTATCTACTAAGTGTAAAAATATATATACTTGGACATTTAGCTATAAAATTTAAAAGTGGACATCTACTTAATCAAATTTAACATTTTGGTCATCCACCTAAATTTCTTAAATAGCTTCTGACCCCATGCTATCATCTTACATTCTACATTTTTTTTCATTGTTTTTATTTTTTCTTCTTACGTTTTTTTCGTTGGTTTTTTTTTTTTTTTTCTGTTTCTTTTTTTTTTTGACCTTTACGTTTTCTTCTTACGTTTTTTTTTCATTGGTTTTGATTTTTTATTTTTCATTTTAATGTTGGTTACATATATAAACCAATTTAGTTTCTAATTTCTACTAACAAAATTAGCCAAATTGGATTTTGGTTTCTTCTCATTATTTTATTTATTTTTTCCTTTTCATGTTAGTTGCAAGCATAAATTAATTTAGCTACTAATTTATACTAACAAAATTGAACAAAATTAGTCGTAGTTTCTTCCTTTTTTATTTTTTTTGTATTTTTTAATGTTGGTTACAGATAGAGACTAATTTAGTTATTAATTTTCACTAACAAAATTGACCAAATTGGTCAATGATTTCTGGTTGCAAGTGTAAATCAATTTGGTTATTGGTTTTAAGAGTAGCTAGTAAACATTTCTTAAAAAAAAAAAAAAAATAGTAATGAATTTGGTTTATCAAGTAACTAGCACACTACTAAAAATAGGTTAACAGGTACTGTATAGTGTAAAATGATAGGCTTAGACTATGGAACAAAATTCAAGCCTAATCCTATTCCAAACTCTTGGCCCTAGCCCATATGATTGGTCAAAATATTTTGTAAGTAAATGTTCAAATACGTTAAAAAAATATGTTAATATTCAAGAGATATGTGTCAATTTGAAAAAAAAAAAATAAAGTTGTATTTCGTGGCATTTTTAGATGAAGTGCTAAAAGTTTGTGGCCTTTTAAAAAATTATCGTAATTTTATGGCATTTGATAAATTGATGTTATTTTTGTGACAAATTTTATAAAATGCCACATTTTTAGTCATTTTACGATATTTTCGATAAATGCCGCAAAAAAAGTACTGCTAAGACTAATACTTTAGTAGTATAGATTGGTGTTTTAAGTTGGTTTTTAACTACCGACCAAATTTGTTTTTGGTGTACAAAAACAACATTACTACCAGATTAGTTTCTGGTTATTAATAGAAATTAATTTAATTTTTTGTTTTAAGAGTAGCAAGTAACTATTTCCTTAGAGGAGAAAAAAGAAAAAAACAGTAATCAAATGAAAAAAAATCAGAAATCGAGTAAATGACATTTACTCAAAACATGTACTGTAATTTCCAAACCGTGTCTTGAATTTTTTCCATCAATTAGCAAGAATTAAATAAGGGAAAAATATATCACAACATATAATCATACGAGGGGCTTTGTATGGAAGGAATCAAACGGAGACTTCTTTTTTTCTATAGAAAAACATTCCATAAAAAACGGAATCAGCTCACTTAGAAACAATCAATCAATTATAGCACAACTGATTTTGCACAAAATAATAGTTGAAATTTTTCCAAATAAGATGCCAAAATATAAGGGCACAAACCGTGAGCCTAACAAAAAGAAGTGAGATGTCGTTATAATAGATCTCAGTCGAATTTTAGTCGGAGAAGTACTGGCAGAGATAGGTTCCAATAGAAGAAAGGTGGACCAGACAAGCAGAGTGGTCAAGCTGGGAAGCGCCAGGGTAATGCTGACAACAAAAGGAAAAATGGGCCTGGAACGCAAGGTCAGTTTAATCAGTCTGAACCGAACAAGTGAGGCCGTAGGAATTTTGAGTTGCGTGTGGCCATTGTGTGACAAGTTTAAGAGACGTCATTTGGGTGACTGTATCAATAGGCAGAATTGTTATAACTGCGGCAAACCTGGACATTTGACTCGAGATTGTCTCAATTGCTATAGATATGGAAAATCTGGTCACTTTACTCGAGAGTGCCCTGAGTAAGGAAAAGTTGATCAGAAGCAGAGCAATGCAAGAGTCTATGCATTGACGCAAGTGAAAGCGCAGGCTGGAACGTCAGAGGTTATAGCAGGTCAGATCTTTATAGCTCATATCTCAACATATAGATTAATAGACTTTGGAGCATCGCATTAATTTGTCTATGCTTCGTTTGTTAAGAAATTGGATATGTTGCATAATTTGCTTGATGAAATGTGTAATATTTCTTTACCTTCTGGTGAGAAGTTGATTTGCACGGTTTTGTTTCAAAACCGTACCTGTAAAAATCATTGGACGGGAGTTGCCAACTGATTTATTAGTGTTAGAAATGGTAGATTACGACATTATATTAGGCATGGCTGTTAGATGTACATAATAGATTGTTAAACCAAATACAATTCTAGGATCTATCACGTCAAATTATCAGAAAAAGATTTGTTGAGAGAAAACACATAACTAACCTGGATCCATTGTGATTGACAGCAAATGATGTGATCACGTAAGCGGAAGTGATTAATTAATTAGAGCCTGAGGTAGAAGGTCTTCCACAACCAGAATACTCTATATATATGCTCAATGGGAACTCTCTCTATTGACGGAGGTAGAGGAGAATAGCACACGTTCTATTTTGGCTTGGGGACCAAAACCCTTATAGTTATGTCCTTATAGAACATGGAATTAGTTCCGATATGTTCTATAGACACTAGGTGACTCTGAACTCTTTCCTTAACAACTAGAAACTTAATGTCTATATGTTTAGACTTTGACGAGCTTCTATTGTTATTGGAATATGGAACATTGGCTCTATTATCACAATAAATCTTCAATAGCTTTTCAATGTCATTAACAATTCACAGCCCGATGATAAAATTCTGCAGCCATATTCTTTGATTCGATGCCTCATGACAAGCTACAAACTCTGCCTCGATAGTGGAAGAAGCTGTGAGCGTCTGCTTAACACTCTTCCAGAATACAGCTCCCCCAGCAAGCAGGTAAATATAGCCTGAAATAGATATCTTACTTTCCAGACATCCAGCATAATCGGAGTTGGAATACCCCACGACCTCCAAATGATCAGATCTCTGATAAGTGAGCATGTAATCTTTTGTTCTCTAGAAATATCATAAAACCCTCTTTGTTGCTGTCCAGTAATCCATACCATGGTTACTTAAATATCTGCTTAACACTCCAACTATGTATGCTATATCCGACTCCCTACTGCAGATGCATAAGAGATCTTCTGCATTTCTTTAGCTTCATACTCATTCTTGGGGCATTGAATGAGACTGAATTTATCACCCTTTGCAATGGGTGTATCTCCTAGGGCACATTTGCTCATGATAAATCTATCAAGCACCTTTTCGATATAGCTCTTTTGTGATAACCCAAGTATGCCCTGAGAGCGATCTCGGTGTATTTTAATCCCTAATACAAAATAGGCGTCCCCAAGATCTTTCATCTCAAATTTATTTGATAAAAATCTCTTAGTTTCGTGCAATAAACCTATATCATTGCTTGCCAAAATTATGTCATCGACATACAAGACTAGGAAGATGCATTTGCTCCCACTAAAATTGTGATAAATGCATCAATCTATCGAATTTTCCTCAAACTGAATAAGGGAATAACTTGATAGAATTTATGATACCATTGACGGGATGCTTGTTTGAAATCATAGATGGATTTCTTTAGTTTACAGACCATAGATTTTGGATCTCCAGTTACAAAGCTTTCAGGCTGTACCATATAAATCGTTTCCTCAATATCACCATTGAGAAATGCAGTCTTTACATCCATCTGATGTAGCTCTAGATCAAAATGAGCTACTAGTGCCGCAATTATTCTGAAAGAGTCTTTCGAAGAAACCGAAGAAAAAGTCTCTTTATTGTCAATGTCTTCAATCTGAGTGAAACCCTTGGCAACTAGACGAGCCTTATATCTCTCGATATTACCTTTAGAATCCCTTTTGGTTTTAAAATTCCATTTACAACCAATAGGTTTCTTTCCTATTGGCAATTCGACGAGCTCCCAAACGTCGTTGTCTTTCATGGATTTCATTTCATCTTTCATGACAGTGATCCATTGTTAGAATTTTAAACTTTGTTTGGCTTGAGTGAAATTGATTA
The DNA here is from genome assembly GCA_002914845.1 of Trema orientale. NCBI lineage: Eukaryota > Viridiplantae > Streptophyta > Magnoliopsida > Rosales > Cannabaceae > Trema > Trema orientale. Next base: position 351,845 of record JXTC01000100.1, on the reverse strand, counting down.
GATCATTTTCCACTCCTATATCAAACTCATGTTCTAGGAGATAGACGATGTAATCATCCGGAATCGCGTTTCTCCTTTTCTTAGTAGATCTTTTTAGTAGCACTTCCTCTTGAGGTTGTTGAGGTTACTCTTCAGGAGTAACTTCCTCATGTGAGGCAGGGAGTTGTAGAATATTATCTTGAATCTCCAGATTTACTTCTTGAATAATGTCAGGCAAAGGAGCCTGATCACCTTCAATAGCAACTGTGGGAAGAAAAACAAATTCCTCCTCAAAGACAATATCTCTTATCTTATCTTCCCCTCCAAACTCAACATTCTCAAGGAATCTCGCATTACCCGTCTCGAAAAAGGACCTATTAGAGGAATCTTAGAATTTGAAACCTCTGGATCATAGCCTACAAAATAGCAGCTTATTGTTCTTGAGTCTAGTTTCTTTTCATGTGACCTATATAGCCTTGCCTCAGCTGGATAACCCTAAATATGCAAGTGCCTAATACTAGGCTTCTTGCCTGTCTATAGTTCATATGAGATTTTAGCTACTGATTTGCTGGGTACTCTATTGAGTATATAAACTATAGTCTTAAGTGCTTCTCCCCAGAGTGATTCAGGTAAGGAGGAATGACTGATCATACTCCTCACCATGTCCTTAAGTGTTCAATTTCATCGCTCAACAACACTATTCATGCTAGGTTTTCCCGGCGTTGTGTATCGTGGGACGATTCTACATTCCTCTATGTACTGGACAAAGGGTCCTAGACATTCCAGATCCATCATACCTGTTGTAGTATTCACCACTACGATCGGATTTGACGGCTTTAATTTTCTTGTCGACTTGATTTTCAACTTCGGCTTTGAAAGCTTTAAATACGTCCCAGGATTGTGACATCTCATAAATTAAATATAAGTACCCATAGCGAGAGTAATCGTTTATGAACGTGATGAAAACCTGTTGGCTATTCCATAAAGCCATAGGGAATAAACTGCAGATATCAGTATGTATCAGTTCTAAGACATCGGAACTCCTATTAGCACCTAATTTACGTATATTTGTCTATTTGTCTTTAATGCACTCAACACAAACTGTGAAGTCTGTGAGGTCAAGTGGGTCAAGAATTCCATCTGACACAAGACGCTGCATTCTTTGTTTAGAGATGTGTCTTAATCGCTTGTGCCATAATATAGAGAAATTCTCAATGGTTTTGCATATTGTACCATGTTTCTCGACATGCAAAGTTTGATTAATTGAGGTAATAGTGCCGATTTTATATAAGTTATCGATCAAGATACCAGTCGCAATAATATTGGAATTTTGAAAAAGACTAAATTTATTATTTCTAAATGAACAAGAATAACCAAATTTGTCCAAAACTGAAATAGAATTTAAATTCCGTCTAAGTGACGGTACAACGAATATCGCATCCAAATCCAAAAATAAATCGGAACCTAGTTGCAACCTAAAAAGACATATTGCTTCTATTATAGTTATATCACCGTTGCCCACATAGATGTATCTTTCAGCATTACTTGGCAAACGGCTCCTCAGACAACCATGCATAGACATACTTATCTGAGTAGTGGTACCGGTATCCACCCACTAAGTATGATTGGGTACAGAAGCAAAATTAACCTCAGAACAGACAAAATCGAGAAGCTTACCCTTCTTTATATGCCAGGTAGTGTACTTAGGACATTCCTTTTTCACTTGTCCTGCCTTATTGCGGAAGAAACAAGCTGATTCCTTTATTTTGTTTCTTTTGCACTTTATTGCGTGAAGTCCCAGATGTAGCTCTTTTATCCTTAGCCCTTTTCCTTTTCTTATCTTGAAAGGTTATTGCTAAGTGAGCACTCTCTGTCTTATCTCGCTTCAATCTATCCTCTTCTTGCATACACTAAGATATGAACTCATTAAGAGTCTATTTTTCTTTTTGGGTGTTGTAACTCACTTTAAATTGACTGAATTGTGGCCGAAGATATAGTAGAACTAATTGCATGAGCAAGTCATCCGACAGCTCTAACTTAAGTGCCTTTAGTTTTGAAGTCAGATTGCACATCTCCATGATGTACTCCCTTATATTCCCTTTACTTTTATAACGGATAGTAAGCAAATTGCTCAGCATGGTACTTGTTTCCGCTTTTTCATTCCCTTGGAAATGTTTTGCAATTGCGTTAAGGAAAGCTTTAGCATTATTAATCTATGGCACAGCTCCCCTAATAGTCTCAGGTATGGAATGTTTCATGATCATAAGACTCATGCGATTAGAACGTTCCCACTACTCAAAGTTCTTAATATCCGTAGCAGAACTTTTATCTGTAAGAGTAGTAGGTTATTCTTTCTTGAGTGCGAGGTCCCGATCCATACAACCAAGCACAATCATAACGTGTTCTTTCCACTTCTTGAAATTTGTGCGTTAAGCACAAGAATTGAATTCAAATTAGCAGATATATTTGAAGCGGAAATTGAACCGAGAATAAAAAGAAAATAACAACTCACATTAATAGCATGTCATAAACTGAGCATACAAAATAAGATGTACTAGCATGACATATAGTAAATAAACATATAAGGTGGACTTCCATCATAAGATACTCAGAACAACATCAATAAGTCTTCCTTTAGGCCAACTTATTAACTTGTAAGTGGTACTGTTCAGTGATGACTGTAAATCCTGTCAGACAATAAATCTTCCTTTGGGTTGATTTACTGTCCAAATGAAAACTTAATAACCATCACAAATCTATTACCGCAGGTGTGTTCATTATTTGGCCAAATAATCGCCTTCCTTTGGGTCGGTAATTATTCTCATGAACAATAAATACACAGTCATTTAAATATTTCAAAATAAATAAATCTACACAATAGAGGTTACTTTGGCAATATATTATTTCAACTCATCTATTTTAAAATATTTAAATAAATAGTACAAAGAAAATAATAACCAAAGTGCTCAAAATATTAAACTAAAAATTTCAATGCGCAAATATTAATGAATGACCGACTGAGTTTTAAGCACTTTTATCAACCCTTAAAGCCAAATAGAGTTGTCAACGGATAAAGTGTGGGTCCACTGAAGCTGGGTTGAGAAAATAAAACTGATTGGTTAAGTTTCAGGTTAGAACTCCTTGAATTGAGTCGTTTTCGACTCAATTCTACCCAAAACCGAGACCGTCGATATAATCAAAATCAATACTTAATGGCTAAGAAAAGACATACCCGTTAAGAAAAGAGGACCATATATTTGCCAATATTTATTGTCTGTATATATACCCGTTATTCCTTAATGTTCCTCTCGTACCCCTTGTGTTATATTCGAATTTCAGGACGAAATTCTTTAAAGGAGGGGAGGATGTAAAATCCTAATTTTTAAATGGGTAAAAGGATAAGTTTTGTCATGCAGTGGAAATTTTTTCTTTCTATGTATATAAAACACGATTTTGCTCCATGTAAGAAAAGAAAAAAAAAAGTACGGTAAAGAAAATAAAAAACAACCGTATATGGGCCATGTATTTTATATGGAAATAATTTGTAAATAGTTGGTGAGGGGGTTAGTGATCCAAGCCTATAAATAGTGGTTTTATTTCTTCACTCTACTCATCCCAGAGAAGTGAGAAATACCAGTTTTTCTCTTAGGTGTATTCTGGGTCTGGGTGTGGGTAGTGTTGACTGAGTGTTTGTAAACACTTGTAAAGATTTTTTTTCTCCCTATAGTGAAGATCAGCAGTAGCTCCGTGGACGTAGCCAAATTGGTGAACCACGATAATTTTATGTGTCTTGTGTTTATTTTATTTTTCATATTTATTTTAGTGTCGCTTCCGCTATTGTGTGTTTATTGGGGAGGTTATTCCCTAACAACTGGTATCAGAACTAAGATTCAATTTAGTGGGAGCGATGGCCGGAGGTAAAGGATTAGGACCCAAAATTGACAAGTTCGACGGTACAAACTTCTCATATTGGAGATTACAGATCAATGATTATCAGCATAGTAAAAAATTGTATCAGTCTCTATCAGGAAAGAAACACAAGAAGATGGAGAATGACGACTGGGAACTCCTTGATCGACAGGTGTTAGGCGTAATCCGATTAACGCTAACGATGTATGTTGCTCATAATGTGGCAGAGGCAAAAATCATATCAGAGATGATAAGTATCCTGTCAGATATGTATGAGAAGCCGTTGGCAAATAACAAGGTATATTTGATGAAGAAGTTGTTTTATTTAAAGACGAGAGAAGGTGCATTAGTTCCAACACATATCAATGAGTTCAACACGATTGTTTCTCAGTTGACGTCCGTCGAAATTAATTTCGACGATGAAGTTTATGCTCTAATTCTTCTAGCGTCTCCACCAAACAGCTGGGAACCAATGAGGGCTGCGATTAGCAATTCTGTAGGGAAAGAAAACCTGCAATTCAATGATGTTAGAGACTGAATTTTGGCAGAAGAAGTTCGCAGAATTGATAGAGGTGAAGGCGGATCATCAAGTTCTACCCTAAATCTCTAGAACAGGATAGAAGCAGCGGGAAGAATACTAACCTGGGTCATGGTATGTCTAAGTCAAGGAATGGCAGAGACAAGTCTAGATCTGGAAAAAGACTGGAATACTGGGATAGTGGCAAAACTAGTCATGTAAAGAAGAATTGTAGAGTACCAAAGAGAGACGACAATAGAAATAATAGTGCCAATAATGCAACTGAAGAAGTACAAGATGCTTTACTATTATCTGTTGATAGTTCTATTGACTCTTGGGTCTTAGACTCCCGAGCTTCATTTTATACCACAGCACACCATGATGTATTGAAGAATTATTTCGCTAGTAATTACGGAAAGGTTTATCTAGCCGATGGAAAACTTTTAGATATTGTTGGTATGGGTGATATCCATCTGAAGATGTCAGAGGGATCAGTATGGAAAATCTAGAAAGTGAGGTATGTACCAAAGTTAATGTGGAATCTTCTATCAGTGGGACAACTTGATGACGATGGGCATAATGTGACCTTTTCTAGTGGCTCGTGGAAGGTTAGCAAAGGAGCCATAATTGTTGCTCAGAAATAAGACTGGAACTGTCTACATGACTTCCAGTTATAGAGATACATTGGCAACTGTCAATGCTGGTATTAATTCAAATTTATGACACTGTAGACTTTGGTATATGAGCGAGAAAGGAATGAAGGTAATGTTGTCAAAACGAAAGCTACCAGAGTTGAAGTCTGTTGAGCATAGCCTGTGCGAAAGCTATATCTTTGGCAAGCAGAAGAGGGTAGGCTTTTTGAAAGGCGGAAGAGAACCGAAAGCAGCAAAGTTGGAGCTGGTTCACACAGATGTGTAGAGACCATCTCCTATGACATCCCTCAGAGGCTCAAAGTATTATGTCACTTTCATTGATGATTTAGCGGAAAAGTATGGGTTTATTTCCTGAAAAATAAATCCAATGTTTATGATACCTTTAAAAAGTGGAAGGCCACGGTAGAAAATGGGACTAATTTGAAAGTGAAATGATTGCGGTCTGATAAGAATATGATGATGATGATTTCAAGAGGTATTATGCGAATAATTGAATCAAGTTTGAGAAAACCATTCTGGGGAAACCTCAACAGAATAGTATTGCCGAAAGAATAAACAGGACTCTGAATGAACGTGCTAGGAACATGAGGTTGCACGCAGGGTTACCAAAGACATTTTGAGCCGATGAAGTTAACACCGCTGCATATCTTATCAACAGAGGACCATCAATACCATTGGACTTCAGAATACCAGAAGAGGTATGGAGTGGTAAAGAGGTAAATCTTTCTTTCCTGAAAGTATTTAGTTGTTTGTCTTATGTTCATATTAACCTTGCTAGTGGAAGTAAATTTGATGCCAAATCTAAGAAGTGTTTCTTTATTGGTTATGGTGATGCTGAGTTTGGTTATCGTTTCTGGGATGACCAAAATCGGAAGATCATCAGAAGTAAGGATATTATATTCAACAAGGAGATGATGTACAAGGACAGGTTGGATACCAAAGCTGATGGTGCATGTCCTGAAGTCAAGAAGTAGGAGGAAATTCCATTGTATGATAGTAAATGAGATGAAGACTAATAATGACCAGAAAGATCAAGAAGCTGTAGCATCAGCGGTGGAGTCACAAGCCTCAGTGACTGAACTCAAAAGATCTTTTAGAACAATCTAACCTCCCCAGAGATATTTCTCTACACTGCATTACATTTTGTTGACTGATAAAGGCGAGCCAGAGACTTATAAAGAAGCAGTGTAGAATAACGATTCAACCAAGTGGGAGTTAGCCATGAAAGATGAGATGAATTCACTGGTATCCAATCAGACATGAGAGTTGGCAGAACTATCAGAAAGAAAGAAGGCGTTACACAACAAGTGAATGTACCGAATAAAAGAAGAACATGATGGTAGTAAGCGGTACAAGGTAAGGCTTGTTGTCAAAAACTTTCAACAGAAGGAAGGTATCGACTATATAGAGATTTTCTCTGCAGTGGTTAAATTGACCACTATTAGAACAGTACTTGGGTTCGTAGCTAAAGAAGACTTGCATCTAGAGTAATTAGATGCCAAGACAGCATTTCTTCATGGTGGCCTGGAGGAAGAAATTTACATAAAGCAGTCACAAGGTTTTGAAGTACAACGGAAGGAGAAAATGGTGTGCAAACTTCAGAAGAGCCTGTATGGCCCAAAACAGGCTCCAAGACAGTAGTATAAGAAGTTCGATGCATTTATGAGTAACAATGGTTACTTACGGTGCTAGGCATATCACTAATATTATGTGAAGAAGTTTGGCAATTCTTATATTACTCTACTTTTATATGTAGATGATATGTTGATTGCTGAAGCTAGTATGGAGGAAATTGATAAACTCAAGAGGGAATTGTCTAAGGAGTTTTCTACGAAGGACCTAGGAACTGCAAAACAAATCCTTGGGATGAGGATTTCTAAAGTAAATAGAGTTTTGAAGCTATCTCAAGACGAGTATATGAAAAAGGTGCTTAATAGATTCAACATGCATAAAGTAAAGCCTGTGAGTACCCCTCTGGCTAGTCACTTTAAACTAACCAAGGAGTAGGCACCCTCAATTGAGCAGGAACGAGCTTACATGACCAGTGTACCTTATTCTTCTACTATTAGCAGCCTTGTGTATGCCATGGTGTGTACCAGACTAGATATAGCATATACTGTAGGAGTTGTGAGTCGATATATGAGTAATTCGGAAAAACAACACTGGGAAGTGATAAAGTGGATTCTCAGGTACTTGAGAGGTAGCAGTAACATGGCCTTGTGCTTCAGAAAGTTAGATTTGGCTCTATAGGGCTATGTTGATGCTGATATGACTGGTGATATAGACGACAGGAAAAGTATCACTGGATATGTGTTCATGTTAGGTGGTACGACAGTCAGCTGGGTCTCAAAGCTACAAAAGATTGTTGCTTTATCCACTACTAAAGTAGAGTATATTGCTGTAACAGAAGCAAGCAAGGAGTTAATCTGGTTGAAGAGCTTATTGGAGGAACTGGGTCAAAATTATGGGAAGAATACTTTGCATTGTAACAGTCAAAATACTATTCATCTGACGAAAAATCCTATTTATTAAGCTCGGACAAAGCATATACAGGTTTGGTATCACTTCATATGCTCAGCTTTGGAAGATGGAGTTTTGGTACTAGAGAAAATTATAGAAAGTAAGAACCCAGTAGATATGTTAACAAAGATGGTGACCATTGACAAACTGAAGCTATGTTCAACTTCAGTTGGCCTGCAAGCATGAAGAAGAGAGAGATGAGCTACTGCATTGATCGAGTGTGAAGACATAATTGAAATTAGTCTTCAAGTGGGAGATTGTCAAGTGGTGGAAATTTTTTCTTTCCGTGTATATAAAACACGATTTTGCTCTGTGTAAGAAAAGAAAAAAAAAACACGGTAAAGAAAATAAAAGACAACCATGTATAGGCCGTGTATTTTATATGAAAATAATTTGTAAATAGTTGGTGAACGGGTTAGTGATCCAAGCTTATAAATAGTGACCTTATTCCTTCATTCTACTCATTCTAGAGAAGTGAGAAACACCAAGCATAGTGAGAGTAAAATAAAGAGATTTTATTCTTGAGAGTTAGAGAAAAATACAGTTTTTCTCATGGGTGTATTCGAGGTCTGGGTGTAAGGAGTACTAAGTGACTATTTGTAAACATTTATAAAGATTTTTTTCCTTCCTGTAGAGAAGATCTGCAACAGCTCCGTGGATATAGCCAAATTGGTCAACCACGATAATTTTGTTTGTCCTGTATTTATTTTATTTTTCACATTTATTTTATCGTCCCTTCCACTATTGTGTGTTTATTGGGGAGGTTATTCCCTAACAATTTTATAGTTAATGACATTTTAGTAAATATCAATTTTTAGAATATTAAAATCAGAGTAACAGTTTTAAAAAATTGCATTAAACCCCCCAAAAATATCATCTTTTCACATGAAGGGCTTGAGAGAGAAAGAGAGCATCGAAAATTCGAACATTCGCCGCTGACACACTATAGCTCCGATCGCCTAATATGCTGGCCCGCCATATTCATTAGCCTCCTATGAAGCCACGCCGCTAAGTCTCGCCGGATTTCGTCGCTGAAAAACGGAGATCGGCCACCTTGAACTTTTTGGCCACTATGAGGTCTTTTGGCCACTGGAGCTTCACTGGACCTCCTTTCACGACATCGATAGTACAGTTAGACTCGTCTCGTTGTCGCTATCATTTCTCGACCAGTCTCGGCCGTCAGCTCGCCGCTGGTAAGATTTCGACAGTTTTAGCCGTTTTACCAAGATGGTTAAAAAGTGATATTTTTATAATTATTTCGTTAGGGAATTATTTTACTCGAGGTAATTATACGAGGTGAAAAAAGGGTAAAAATCATGAAAAATTACGGTTGGTAGAAGTTAAAATGGTAACCAGAAGAATGTTAATTTTTGATTTGAAAAGTGTGGTATTTATCTAAATCAGAACAAAAAGTTGTATTCTTACAAATCAAAACAGTATTGGGTTGGAAATCTGTTTCTATTGAGATTGGACTTTGGACTGAGATTTGAAAAGTGTTATTTTTTGAAATATTTATGCAAAAATGACAATTTTTTCAATAATTAGCAAAGTTGATAATTTTTTAAATATTTTCCAAAGTGATATTTTCCTAAATAGTTCTGTGATAATGATACTTTCTGAAATATATTCACAATAGTAGTATTTTTGTAAATATTCTGTAAAGATGATATTTTCTAAATACTTTTGAAAGAGGGAACATTTTTCAAATTAAATTCCAAAAAGAGACCTTTGTAATTCTCGGATTTAAAGCCCCCTCTAAAGCTTGGGATCTCGAAATTAAATTCTGATTTTAAATTTGGATTTAGTGAGGTCGAGAAACAAGTTTTGATATATAATATTGCTATGTTCGAAGTGGCGCAAATTCCGAGGCTCGTGAATAATGTCGTTTTGCGTACACGAGGTAGGTCCTATCTCGGGATCCAGTTTTGACAAATTATATGTCTAACGTAGCATTTTACAGTGCTCTGAATTCAGTGGTGACATCCGTTTCTCAATTCGAGACTCCGTTAGAACAGTTACTTTTTCAAGTGAGCTTACCGAGATCCCGAAACAACCGTTCGAGGACTCAAGTGACCAATGGAAGTTTTCTTCGAGCGTCGTTAGCTTGGTATAACTATCATATTGAGGTAGGGGTTCAATTACCTGGTTTTATACTTGTTTTGATTTATAATTATATTATAATTGATTTATGAAAAATCATGATTTTTACGATGATTAATAAATTGTGGAAACACATTGGATTATACTAGAATTGGACTGTATAGAATTTTATACATATTTTTAAATTATGATTATGGGATAATACAGCAGTATGCTACCCATGTTACATTAAATCCCAAAATAATGCCAAGTGGTATTTTTAAAGCATTGTTTGGTGAATATTTTGTGTGGTTATTACATATTCTATTATATATTGTATATACTATAGGATCACACACTTAAGTTCCATTATTGCATTATGGTAGTTTAGATCGCTAGCGAGTTGTTACAGTGTTAGGTGAAAGACCTAGACCTCTGTGTAGGTTTTTGGTTAACACACTTCCGGGTAGTGTAAGGATGATGGGTACTTCTGGTAATGGGTATTACAGAGCCATGATGGGAGGATGAGGGCTCAGTCATTTACATTGGTTGACGTATGATATGTACAATTATGTATTTTTTGTTTTGGTTTTGAATATATTATTCTGGATATCAATTATTTTATAAACTTGGTTTATAAATAGATTTTGGAAAAGGTATTAACCAAGCAGGTTTGGTAAAAATTGCATCCATTCAAAAAAGTAATTGAATTTCTACTGAGCATATGAATGCTCACCCCCTTACTTCTCTCGCTTTAAGGTGTTTGATTATTTGAGGCAGTTTTCTTGACGAATAAATAAGTTATGTAGCTTGTATATGCAGTTATACTCTTAATCCCCGGTGGGTGTTCATACTCTGTTAACTTCCTTTCCTTGTTCAATTATTTAGCCAAAATTAGTAAGTGGATGTATGAGTATGATTTTGTTATTAATTTGAGAACTTAATTTTTTGTAAATTATTTTGGACATTGGGCTAAAGTTTTCAGTTTAACTCAATTTACCAAAAACTTATGATTTCTCAACAAGTGTCCAAATGAGATAGCTAGAAATTTTCTTGAATTTTAACGTATATTTTTCTTAAGTAGTTAAATACTAATAAGAGTTTTAATGATTATGTAATTTATAATGATTTGAAAAACAAAACGAAATTATTTAATATCTGATTTCTCTGGAATTTCGTAAAACTAATATTTAATTATTCTTATATCTAAAATTATTAAAAGTGACGACTTTGGATTTTTAGTCGTGACAAAAACACTCAAATAACTTGAGCCATAAATGTTAAGATACAGTTTTTTATACAGTTAAATCCAATCATAATCATAAATTATAAAATCACTTTGGACAAAGCATTAGTAATTTATCATCTATTATTCAATTAAAAATTGGCTGAGTTGTGTTCTTATTTATTTATTTTTGTGCTCTGATATTCTACTTTTCCTTTATCTTATTGATATTTAAAAAAAGTAAAAAATTTGGACTTGGCATCGATTTAGCATCCATAAGTG
>JXTC01000100.1:323148-336909 GCA_002914845.1 Trema orientale | reverse complement strand
GCCATTGTAATGAAAATTATTGTTATTTTGTGTATTTTAAAAGATTCTACTTGGTCTCATTTTTTTTTTTTTTTTTTGTTAAAGCTCAAAGTGACCCTGTAGGCCGGGTTCATGGTAAGTAAAGGCTACTTTTGTTTGGCAGCACTAATTAGGAGGGCCGGAGCTAGGCGCAACTTATAGGTGAGGGAAAATAAGTGACTTTCCTCTTTGGGCGCAGTTTTCTTTGCATTTAACTATGCAAGGAAAATGCTACAGACGCTTCTGTCTTCAATTCTGAACCTACATATCATAGTTGGTCCCATGGACTCCACTGCAACAGAGGATTAAAATCGGACTAACGCGTTCGTCTCTAATATTATTCCTCTAGTTATTATAAGGTACTAAGTGAGATCTTTTCTTAATTAAATTTTGAAAAATTTGTGCTACCCTTCTAGTGTAAAACATCAGATGATATAGTTGCGTGTAGTGCTTCTTTATTAATAAAATTTAAACTTTGCATACCTCTAGTTTTAGGATGATGCATGCATGCATGCATGTGACGACGTTAAAACTGAAAACCCCTAGTGGTTAAATTAGACTTGCCAGTAGGACATGGCAAAGAGGACGGACAGGCCATGTTCAAGGCTAAATACGTAGGCCTAGTGCAGAAATGTAAAGCCAAGCCCTGGCAAGGCCCCTGGCCCAGGCTTATTTCGAAAAAGAATTGTCTTCATATTTTAATTTGGAAAATTTTAATTAAGATAAGTAAAAATTGGGATACCAAAATCCTGCTCAAAAAAACTTAAACTAGTGATGTCGAAACGAGAAAAATATACGTTTCATTCCTTTTTAATTTCTTTCTAATAGAAAAATGACACATAAAAAATACATAAATATATCGGATCACTTACAAATATATCTTGTACTCTTTAAAATATTTAATCTCGTATTCTTAGAATTAAATTACACTTTATTCTTTTGAATAAGAACATAAGATCAATTTCATCTCTAAAAACATCTAGATTTTGGTAAAACTTTTAATTTTTTAGACTTTTTTTTCCCATTTTTTCAAATTAATTTTGTATTTTTTAATTTCAGATTTTAATTTTTGTTTCCTATTAAAATGCAGTTGTTTAAAATGTAGGTAAGGGATAAGGAACTCTTCATTGAGGATGTTTTAATAAATTTAATTTCCAAATTAGAAGACATAGGGTTATATAACAAAAAAAAAATAGAAGACATGGGGAATTAAATTAGATAAGTAGGTTAAATTGAGGGTATAATGTGCTATCATTATGTTTTGTTATGATTCTTGATATACTGTGGTTTCCTTAAAATTAAATTAAACGGGCAGATGACAATTTAATTTCGGCATTTTTATAGGGATGCGTCCGGCCTTCCTCCCCCCCCCCCCCCCTCCCTTTAAGTAGGTTTACCTCTTCACTATTTTCGCGTATTTGGTCTATAGCCTTTAAGTTCTAGGTTTTATGTTTCACTTTCTTCTAATATTTACGTTTGTTTCATCTCTCTATCTAATGTTATTTCGATTGGTTTAAACAATTGTTTCAACCAATTGTTAAAGGCTGCATGCTTTAACTTCGATCGATTGTTGTGAAGATGAATTGATATTACAAAACTATTTTTCTATTATTTAAATAGCCTTAGATTACACAATTAAATAAAAATAAAAATGAATAGACAAGACAAACTCTGGGCCAATTTGATGATTTTATTATTTCTTTTCACTAAAAAAAAAAAAAAACCATTCAGAGCCAACTTTTTAATCACAAGAAAAAAACTTTTCCGACGAATTAGAAATGATATTTAGTAATAACTGAATTTTTTCTTCCTAAAAGATATTATTTAGTCATAAATTATCACTAATGTACTTTTTATCACTATTTTTTACATATAATAATAAAATTAATTGACACTAAAAGTATATTTAGTCACAAAAAATAGTATATATTATGACAAATTTTAGCCACGGAATTTTTAGTCACAACATAAAAATAGTAACATTCTTTTACTCACGAATTTTTCACTTTAAGTTTGTGACTAAAGGTGAGTTTTTTATAACTTTGCTATATAAGAAGAAAATTAATTGATCATTAACACGAAGAATGGTTGGCACATAGGGTCAGCCTCCTCTTAAACAAACTAGCTAGCTATTCGAACGAGAAGCCAACCAACAACTGCATCACGGTGATGTATTTATACAAGACTCTAGAATCTAAGAAAAAGATATCAAAGAGAAAAAAAACTACAATTCAAAGCAAACGTGAGATCATGCCCCGTGACGCTCAATTTGTAATATAGAATCTAGTCGTGATAGCTTGCACATCAAAATATTCCAATCACGATCAAAAAGCTAAAGAAATGGCCGAATCAATAGCCCAAGAGAAAGAAAAAAGAGGGGTGAGTATGGCAAAAAAAAAAAAAAAAGAAAACCCGTGAGAAGGAGAAGTGTGGAACTAAAAAAGAAGGGATTGTGAAAAGAAAGGAGAAAATAAAATTAGAAGATAATCAATTAAGGAATGATTATACGTATGCTAAGCGTTAATTAAATTATAAATTTTAACATAAAAGTTGGTATCTAAAATAGTATAAAGATAGTTGAGAAAAGTGGAAATAGAGTAACCTATAAGTTTAAAAGATTCAATTGTCTCAACAAATAGTAATGCCGGATTTAACCTACAGACCTTATTAAAAGAAAAGACCATTGAAAATTCGGCAAGAAATTTAATGGGATATTACTTTTTCATGAGATAAAGAGTGGTTTTTTCTTGCAATAATAAAGAACCCCTTTTTTTTGGGAGATAATAAAGAACTAGATAATATTTTATATGCACTTTAATGAGTGTCAAATGTCTCATCCATCAGCAATATAGAGCCACTCATAATTTTAAGCATACATTTGTCAACTAATAGTAATATCTGATATAACTTTTTATTCAAAAAATAATAACAATAAAAGATAGTTACAAATTCCACAAGAAATGAAATATAAAAATGAGACCATGCCCAGTAAAGCTCAATTTGCAATATAGAACGACTCGTGGTAGCTTGCACATCGAAATATTCCAATCAAGATCAAAAAGCTAAAGAAATGGCCAAATCGATAGCCCTAAAAAAAGAAAAAGGAGGGATGGGTATGGCAAAAGAAAAAAAGAAAAAAGAAAAATCAGCCAGAATGAGAAGTGTGGAACTAAAAATGAAGGGACTGTGAAAAGAAGAGAGAAAATAAAATTAAAGGATAATCAAGGAATAATAAAACGTATACTAAGCATTTATTAACTTATAGATTTTAACATAAGGGTTGGTCTCTAAAATAGTATAGAGAGAGTCGAGAGAAGTGGAAATAAGAGTAACCCATGAGTTTAAAGGAGTCAACTGTCTCAACCAATAGTAATGCATGATTTAACATCTTTATTAAAAGAAAAGAAAAAGATCATTGAAAATTCTTCAAGAAATTAAATGAGATATTATTTTTTCCAGAGATAAAGAACTATTTGTTCTTGCAATAATAAAGAACTCTTTTTTTCTCTTGAGATAATAAAGAAGTACATAATATTTTACACAATTTTAAAAGTGTCAACTATTTCATCATCCACTAGCATTAAATCCATTCATAAATTTAAACATGCATTTGTCAATAGTAAAATCCACTCATAAGAAAAGAGGACCATATATTTGCCAATATTTATTGTCTGTATATATACCCATTATTCCTTAATATTCCTCTCGTACCCCTTGTGTTATATTTGAATTTTGGAATGAAATTCTTCAAAGGAGGGGAGGATGTAAAATCCTGATTTTTAAATGGGTAAAAGGGTAATTTTTGTCATGCGGTGGAAATTTTTTCTTTCCATATATATAAAACACGATTTTGCTTCGTGTTAGAAAAAAAAAATACGGTAAAAAAAATAAAAAACAACCGTATATGGGCCGTGTATTTTATATGGAAATAATTTGTAAATGGTTAGTGAGGGGTTAGTGATCCAAGCCTATAAATAGTGGTTTTATTTCTTCACTCTACTCATCCCAGAGAAGTGAGAAACACCAAGCATAGTGGGAGTAAAATAGAGAGATTTTATTCTTGAGAGTTAGAGAAAAATACAGCTTTTTTCTTAGGTGTATTCTGGGTCTGGGTGTGAGGAGTGCTGAGTGAGTATTTAAAAACACTTGTAAAGATTTCTTTTTTCCCTATAGTGAAGATCTGCAATAGCTCCATGGACGTAGCCAAATTGGTGAACCACAATAATTTTGTGTGTCTTGTATTCATTTTATTTTTCAGATTTATTTTAGTGTCACTTCCACTATTGTATGTTTATTGGGGAGGTTATTCCCTAACAACTGGTATTAGAGCTAAGATTCGATTTAGTGGGAGCGATAGCTGAAGGTGAAGGATTAGGACTCGAAATTGACAAGTTCGACGGTACAAACTTCTTGTACTAGAGATTGCAGATCAATGATTATCAGCATAGTAAAAAATTACATCAGCCTCTATCAGGGAAGAAACACAAGAAGATGGAGAATGATGACTAGGAACTCCTTGATCGACAGGTATTAGGCATAATCCGATTGACGCTAACAATGAATGTTGCTCATAATGTGGCAGAAGCAAAAACCATATCAGAGATGATTAGTATCCTGTCAGATATGTATGAGAAGCCGTTGGCAAATAACAAGGTAAATTTGATGAAGAAGTTATTTTTTTTAAAGATGAGAGAAGGTGCTTTAGTTGCAACACATATCAATGAGTTCAATACGATCGTTTCTCAGTTGACGTCCGTCGAAATTAATTTCGACGATGAAGTTTGTGCTCTAATTCTTCTAGCGTCTCTACCAAACAGCTGGGAACCAATGAGGGCTGCGATTAGCAATTCTGTAGGCAAAAAAAACCTGCAATTTAATGATGTTAGCAATTCTGACAGGGATCCAAGATTTATATTTAAGTTTTGGATAGCCTTACAGAAAGCTTCTGGTATACAATTGAATCTCAGTACTGCTCATCACTCAGAGACAGATGGACAATCTAAAAGAACTATTCAGATTCTTAAGGACATACTTCGTTTTTGTATACTGGATTTTGATGGAAATTGGGATGATTACTTGCCATTAGTGGAATTTGCTTATAACAACAGTTACCAAACCAGTGTAGGTATGGCTCCATATGAGGTATTATATGGGAGGCCATGTAGATCACCCTTGTGTTGGGTAGAACCTGAAGAACATGTCACTCTTGGACCTGAATTGATCGAAGAGACCACTAAGAAGATAAAAGACATTCAAGAAAGGCTCAAAGAAGTTCAAAGTCATCAAAAAATTTACGCAAACCTTAAGAGACATGAGGTAGAGTTCGAAATTGGCAAATATGTGTTCTTGAAAGTGACTCCAAGGCGTGGTATTACAAGATTTGGAGTAAAAAGAAAGTTAGCTCCAAGATATATTAGTCCTTTTGAGATTACTGAGAGGATTAGACTAGTAGCTTATCGTTTGAAGCTACCTGCACAGTTGGGCCATGTACATAACATGTTTCATATTTCAATGTTGAGAAAATACACAACAGACCCATCTCATATCATTCAGCATGTGCATGTGCAAATTCAAGAAGATGTATCTTATGAGGAGCAACCTGTTCGCATTATTGGGAGAGAGTTAAAAGTACTTCGTAATAGGGAAATACCATTTGTCAAGGTTCTTTGGGAACATCACAAAGAGGATGAAGCTACTTGGGAGCTTGAGACTGAAATGTATGAGAAGTATCTTCATCTGTTTAATATTTAACTTGAAGTTATACTTTAATTAGTGCTTTGTACTTGAATTTAGGGACGAAATTCATTTAAGGAGGGAAGGATGTAGAAACCCATTTTTTTCAATTAAGGATATATAAATATTTTTGCTAAAAAAAAAAAAAAACTTACAACCACATGCACCCACATGCTTCCATTCTCGTTCCTACTTATGACACCAACTCATTCTACATGTTGTCTCCTACTCATCTTTCTTTTTCTTTTCTTTTATTCCTATCACTCCTTCATGCACGTTCTTAACTATCTCCCTCACTATCATCATCTTCTTCTTCATCTACCATCTATTGGTAAGAACTCAACAAGCACTAGCCATTTTCTTGGCCACCCACCGAAACACTCATGGTTAGACTCGGTTAGAAAACTTCCAAAGCCAACGAGAACGAGAAACGGCCGCAGAAGATATAATGTATACGCCACTATATTCGACGAGTCGCCTCCGTTGGAACACCGGAACCTCTATACGGTGGTATGGTTAGGCATGGTTGGTCATCTTAATGTTATACGCCCGTTCACCGGAGTCGAAACTCTTTCGGTAAGATGCCGTAACATTGAATAGGTTTTATATTAAAATTTATGGTATTTGTGTAATTCTTTTTAGAGTATATATGTTATTGGTCGTAGGATTTAATGACGAGATTAAGTGAATTAAGGTATAACAAGGAGTAGTTGAGTTGTGTGTAAGTAGGACTAGGTTTGTGAGAAATTTCAAAAAGAAAAATTGGTATTTTTGTAAGTCAGAAATAGAAAAATGATATTTTTGAAATCTGACTTACTGTTGGGCTGAATGTCTAATATGGCTACTAATGGACCTTGGACCAAGTTTAGAAAAAGGCCATTTTTTATAAATAAAGTAGAAAATTGATATATTCGTAAATTAATTCAAATGAAAATGGTATTTTTATAACCATGATAAATATTGAACCATTTCGGCCTCGGGCCTATGGATAAAAAATGGCAAGAAGTGATATTTTTATAAATATTTTCAGAATATTGGTATTTGTATAAATACTTTCCAAAAAAATGGTATTTTTGTAATCTGATAAAGAATTGGGCTAAAAGTGATGTATAAAGCCTCAGGCTGAGTTAAAAAAAAAATGTTATTTCCCTGATATTTTCTAAAATGTTTTCTAAGAAGTGGTATTCTTTATAAATACTAAAAAAGATAAAATTTTTCTAAATACTATAGAAAAGTGGTATTTTTGTAACTTTTAGATTTGAAGGTCTGTTTAAGGTTCGGAGTTTCAAAACGAAGTTTTGACCCCAAAATTGGATTTATTGCAGTCGAGAGATGAATTTTGACATATAATATCGATATGTTTCGAGGTGATACGAATTTTGAGACGCAATAAATAGTCTCGTTTTACGTGCCACAGTTGGGTTCCGAACCGAAAATCTAAATCGGTCGAATTATATGTCTAATCTAGCTATTTTGGACACTAGGAATTCAGTGGTGACGTCCATTTTTCCCATTCAAGACTCCGTTGGAAAAACAAGCTATTTTGGTCACTAATTCGCCCAATGGATTTCTAAACGACGCACGGAAATTTATACAAACTTCTATAGAGGATTATTATACTCAACTGAGGTAGGGACTCAATCACTTGCTTTTAAATTTATTTATAATAAATAGTTTAAATTGATTTTGATTAAATTAAATTTCACGATTTCAATATTACGAAAAATGTGATTTCATTTAAATTCGTGATTTTGAATGAATGAAAATCATGGCATGGTTAATTTATTGATTTGATCACAAAATGTACATATTTATATCATGTCACACACTTGTATTGCATATTGTCTCACGCGGCCGTCGGAATCACGGTGTCCCATAGAACACTGGAATAACCCACGTTCATCATATAGATGATATGGAACTTACGAAAGTCAAGAATCTAGGCATTATGGAACTAGGCAATAGTTAGTGCATTTGTGATGGGCTTCGATGGTATGTACGGTATTTTGGAATATGTTTTGATATTGGCTTTGTGAACATGGACTTTGATAAATCCGTTTGAGAAACTGGTATTTGTGAAATGTTTGGAATGAAGAAACTAATCATGCAAGAATTTGTGAAAATAAATACATTGTTTATTATAAAAATTGGTGATCGTTTCTCTACTGGGCGTTAGCTCACCCCCCCTTTTCTCCCCCCCCTCAGGTGGTATCCAGTGTGACTTGGATAAAGAGGCTTAGCTAGTGACTTTTGTAGTTTATTAGTATTTATTTTACTTTAGAAATTCCTACTAGATTTGTAGGTGTTGGACTTAGGTAGGAATTATAATTTTATTTATGGTTATGTAAGCTTTATTTCAAGATTGGACATGGTTTGTATAAGTTATGTCTGTTGTTAGTGTGTGATGGATGTTTCGATGCACAACTTTGAACAATTATTTTTATTTCAATCTAGTCTAAAGGGTGATGCAATTAATGTGGGTTTACTTTTGCTTAATCACTATTTAGAGGCCTTTACAAATGTTTATAAATTTTTGAAACTTTAAAATTAAATTTTTGTCTTTCAAATTTGTGAAATACCCATTCTGCCACTGATCCCGACCTCGGATCGTGACAAAAAGAGCACATGTTCTATTTTGGCTTGGGGACCAAAACCCTTATAGTTATGTCCTTATATACTAGTAGCCAATAGAGACTCCATCAATCCTTATTGGACTAGGATTAGGTAATCATACATTACAGAGTCCATACTAAATAGGTAATTTCCTGAGCCTATAATTAGATCACTTAATAGTCCCACTTAATTAGACAGCCCTAATATAATATAATTGTTATAAAACCTGTGGCTCACTTTTGGCTATAAATGTATAACCTAACAACGGCCTGATTGTCTGAATGTAATGCTATCGTCTTTTGTGAAAAGAAAAAGGTAGTATTCCAACCATTAGAGGAGGAGGCATTTGAGTACAAAGGTACACCTCGTGGGAGTAAATAGCCTGTGGTTTCAACTCTAAAAGCGACTAGATGTTAGTCAAAGGATGTGTCAGACACCTGACTAATATAGAAAACACAACGAAGAAAGGAAAAGCGTAGCTATCTAATGTGCATGTGGCATGCAGTTTTCTTGATATGTTTTCAGTAGGCCAGTCGGAAGCGGGTTGATAATTGGATGGAGGAGGTCGGCAAACCACCGGTTGGGCAGAGCTGGGTGTTGCAACGTGTATATATATATATATATATATAACTGGGTCTGATTTAAATAGTTACAATAATATTTACCATAAATGGTTATAATAGTTTTAATCTTTAGATCTACATCCAATGGTTGTGATCAGTTTGGTAGTTAGTCAAAAAATTTTGATGCTATTTATTAACATTGAAATTAGTGAATTAATTAAATGCTATTATTGATAGGTAACCTGATGTCTACCTACTAATACAGAATTTATTTAAAATATTTTATTTACTAACAAGTAATCTTAGTTTAGATACTTTTGATTTAAAAAATATTTTTTTATTTTAAAATTTAAATTTAATTCTAATAATCAATTACTTTCTAAAAATATTCGAATTTTCCAACTTTTTTTGCATCATTCTCAAATCTATAGGTATTAAATATAACTATCAAAATTAATGAGCAATATATGACGAATTGAGGAAAAACAATTAAGGAAAATATGGTCTGAGAGTCGTATCATCAAAAAGTAGAATAAAAAAGAAAAAAAAATAATAACACCATTGAAGAACTCCATTAATGTACAATAAGCTTTCAAAAAGCAATCAGAGTCTCATTTTGAAAGGTTAGCAAATTTACAGATTTTATATAATTTGTTGTATATGATAGATTATCTCCTATGCTTTTAATAGAAACTAAATGGACAAAGATCAAATGAAGTGGTACAATCACATTGAGTGTGAGCTTCATCATATGCAAAAAGAAATTAAGTGATCGAAATGAGAAGGTTTATATGACATCGAATTCGAAGCGACAATACTTTGAGTGCACATTAGAGCAAGCTCTTTTGATACTTTAAAATCACTCAAGATTTGAGCTCATGGACTTCGGAAAATTTTCACCATCTTTATACAAGTTTACTGTGTCTTCAACAATTTCTTCGACCCTCATCATTGATATGGAAGAACTAGCAATTATGAATAGATATGGACGTTAAATAATGTGTGAATTTTTTTATTTTATTTTTGTTGATATACATATATAGCTGTGTCCTCTTTCTCACATACTCTTATTATGACTGTATATCTTATTGGTTGTTCAAATAAAGAAGATTGTAAGAAATGAGCCGTGGAAATCAACAAAAATTAATTGATAAGTATTGATAATCATTGTTCAATATCCAATTGGCTATGAATATTAATAATATAATAACAGATCTGAAAATCATTTCCTTTTTCTTTTCTTTTTTGTTTTTTTTTTGTTCAATTAGAAAAGCATTAGGCTTTGAGAAGGAGTATCATTAATAATTTTGAACTACAAGGGGCATCTTATTGTTTTGTTTTGTTCGAGACAAATAATAACGATCGAATAGTTTGTTAAGAAAATTGAGTTTAAATTATAACCGGAATTTGCTTTAATAAGCATCTAAAACTTAACATACTATTCCAGATAAAAATAAGAGAGAGAATTTCTAATAGAGTTTCCATATTTAAATAGGTCCATACATTATAGTTTCTATATTTTAATAGGTCTGCACATTTATAAAACAACACCGTTAAATAATTAAGTAAAGACTTAGTCAAAAACTTGAAAGAGATATAATAAATAAGTTAATCATGTAAGAAATGCCCTTGGAACAAAGTTATAGTACTATGTAAAGGGGTTAATAAAATAAGCTTAAAGGATTCATCACTATATATAGGGTTGACACCTGACACTCGTAATCACAAGAGAAGAATAAATAAATCCCATTATTAAGAATAATGCAGTACATAAGATACAATATAAGAAACAACGTCCTAAAAAAGAGAAACATATATGAGAGTTATAGACTAACATCGAATCGGATCGATCATTGTTTTCATTAATAAACCCTTTTAGCGTAATACTTCGAACCAGATTAGTTGTTGTACATGAAGTAACCTATTAGTATGACACCTTAAATCGGATCGGTCGTTCTTTATTAAAAAACCCTTTTAGTGTGACACATCAAATTGGATCAATACTTTTTCATTAAGAAACCCTGTTAGTATAATATTTCGAATCGGATCGATGGTTATTCATCAAAAAACCCTATTCTCATAAGTGTCTAATTAGATAGGTCGTTCTTAATTAAGAAACCGTTTTAGTGTGAAATATTGAATCAGATCGATCATTGTT
Organism: Trema orientale; assembly: GCA_002914845.1. Lineage (NCBI taxonomy): Eukaryota > Viridiplantae > Streptophyta > Magnoliopsida > Rosales > Cannabaceae > Trema > Trema orientale. The sequence continues at coordinate 325,824 of JXTC01000100.1, read as the reverse complement.
TATTAATAAACCTTATTAATGTGACACTTCGAATCAAATTGATTGCACTTTATTAAGAGAGTAAATTATTTGTCATTAAATAGAACAAGAGAGTTGGAAATAAAATCATTGTCTGAAACTGTAGAGTATGAGGCGCTATGGCAAATATGGACAAAATTTTGAATGTTATGAGGAGTTTTAGCTAGGAAAACTTGTTAGATATTTTCACGATAGGTGTTTTGTTATAATGTATAACTTAATTAGAGTTTATGTGTTTCTTTGTTTTGTTCTTTTTGTTTTTACTGTTATCTTATGTGGTGCCCTTAATCTGATGTTATTTTATTTACTAAAAAAGTGATGTTATTTTAAGTATTTTAATGAAAAATATTTTTCTTCTATCTATGATATTGCTTAAATACTGAATCTCATATCATTTATACAACTGTTGCAATTTGACATTAGTCCATATCTTTTGAAATTTCAAAAAAGGGATGATTATCATCTCAAAAAAAATATTCATTGGAAAATCCTACTACTCAAACAGCTACATTAAAAAAAAAGTTAGAGAATATCAAGCAATTTATTAGTTTTATTCTTTTTAATTAATTTTGGGAATGCCAATAGTTCCACACTTAAAGTCTGCATAAAAATTAAAAGTTCTAAGCCTTGAACTCTAATATGAAAAAATGACATTTATGAAGAATATGAACACTCCTCAATTTATTATCAGCCCAAAAAAATGATATTGGAATTATAAAGGTTTAATTAAAAAAATATTATAAAAGTAAGAAACCCCTTCATTTTTTTAAAAAGATTTAAATGGAAAAAGAATATTAAAAAAAAAAAACAACCCTTTCGTTTTTATACAGTAGTCCCACACTAAAAGTGTGCAGATTTTTTTTTTTTTTAAAAGATGACATTAAGAGCAAATCATTTTATAAATTATGTAAATACTATTTCGGAATTTTAAATGAGATTAATGTGGACAATATGAATAGTTCTTTAATAACCCCTTCTTATTGGATATATTTAATTGATTTTAGAAATGTCAATAGTCCTAATCTCTCTGGAATAAAGTTCCACAAAATATGGAAGAAAAAAAGATATTGGAATTATTGAGATTTAAATGAAAAAAAAAATGGACCCCTTCACTTTTTATAAAGTACTTAAATGAAAAAAAAGAGAATGTCAAAAAAGAAATAAAAATCAAACTCTAAACCGTTTGTTTTTCCTAACGAAGTTGAAATATGAAAAAAAACAAATTTATCTCCTCATAATCATGTTTTCTTTCTATTTTTGCTTTTATTTTCTCACTCCTCCCTAGAGTTGTCAAAATGGGCGGGCCGGATCGGCCCGGCCCGCCCAAAGCGGACTTGGAGGAAGAACGGGCCGGCCCGGCCTAGCCTGTCTAAGAAAGCGGGCCGGGTCGAGAATTTTAAAATGTAGCCTAACCCAGCCCGTAGGCCCGCCGGGCCCGGAATGGGCCAAAATAGGCCGGGCTGTGCTGGCCCGTTTTTGGCCCAGTTTTAAAAATTTTATAAAAAATCCAAAAAAATGAGATTATTATTTATATAATTAGTTAAAAATATTAAATAAAATTTATGAAAAAATAAATAATATGTTATATTTTTTTCCTATTGATAAAAGTTTAAAAATAATTAAATAAGCTAAAAGTAGAATAGTTGATAAAAAAAATTTAAGTATTAAAAAATTATTTGGAATTAGATTAAAATTTGAAAGTGTGAAAAAAAGAGAGTGACAAAATGTATATTTATAAGTAGGGCGCGTCTACAGTAGGGGCGCCCCTACGTAGGGCCATGTCTATTCACCGTTGGATGAAAATCTGTATATAAATAGATTCTCTACAGATTCCCGTTATTCCCCACAGATTCCCATCCAACGATAATTAAGGCATGACCCTACGTAGGGACGCCCCTACCGTAGCCATCCCCTTATAAGTATTGCAAAAATTTTGTATTTAAATTTATTTTTAAAAAAATTTTAAAAATAAAAAAATTATTTTTTGCGGGCTAGCTTGATTGGCGGGCCGGCCCGGCCCGACGGGCCTAAACATATAGCCCGGCCCGACCCGACCCGAACCTAGGGCCAGGCCAAGCCCAGGCCCGTTATAATGCGGTCCGGGCCGGGTCGGCCTGCAGGCCAAAACGACAGGCCGCAGGCCGGCTTGTTTTGCCCGGCCCATTTTGACATCTTTACTCTTCTGTTCTTCTTTGTGGAAATAAAATATAAAGACGAACTGATATTCAAAACGAAATACTACTACTTTTTTTATATGATATAATCAAACACAGAATTAAATATTTATTGCCCCAATATCTTGAATTAATTAATTAAATTTATATATTGGCAATTTTGAAATGGAATCTAAATTCGAAAATTGACAAAAAAAACAAGAAAAAAATTTACTTATTGGCAACTTGCTGGAAACCTTCTATAATAGATCACTACAAATGCCAACTCAGTATATATAATTAATGACTATACTATATCAATGTTTTCATTTGTGTAACTATTCATGGTCATAAAAAAGATGAAGCCGTTGAGTATGTCCTCCACATATAATTATATTATATAGCACTGGTAAGGTGAAATATCAATACTAATAATAAACATGCATGTTGGCATATTCTCGTCGTGGTCCAAATAGAACCTGGCCACATAATAGTGCCTGACCTA
>JXTC01000100.1:308986-323062 GCA_002914845.1 Trema orientale | reverse complement strand
GAAAATACCATTTGCATTAATTTGTCTATTCCCTCTCCCTGATTATCTCACCTTATCAAACTAGGATAATACTAGCTAGGTATACTAAACTATCATTATCCATCAAATTATTATTAATTTATTTTCTTAGTTTTTGGTTTCTAAAAACAACATTACTACCGTACTAGTTTCTGGTTACTAAAAGAATCTAATATGATTTTTTGTTTCAAGAGTAGTTACTAACTATTTCCTCAAAACAAAAAAAAAAAAAGTAACTAATCTGGTTTCTCAGATAACTAGATTGGTTTCTCAATTTAAGAGTAGTTACTACCAAATTAGTTTCTGGTTACTATTAGAAATGAATTAAGTTTCTAACACTTTTACCTATGAAAACTAAAAAGAATTAGAAAAATATAAAGGTCAATTTTTTTTATTCTAATTTCTGTATGGTTTTTATTAAAAAAATATGACTTTTTAAATTTTTTTCGAAAAATACCATTTTCAAAATGGTTACTAGTTACTAATTTCTAAAAACTGGTTATTGGTTATCAGTTACCAGTTATAAACATTTTTGGTTAACCAGTACTAGAAAATTGATCAGTAGTTAGTAGTTACTATCTAAGAAAAATGACATTTTTCTAATAAAAACCGTACTGGTTCTACAAAAAATAGAGTCTACCGTATTTTTCTAATTTTTAACGTACAAGACCTAATTTTCACAAAACAATTTTGTTTTTTCTGTTTCAGGAGTAGCTAGTAAACCATTTCTTTAGAGAAAAAAACTAGTAATCAATTTAGTTTAGAAAACCAATTTTGGTTTTTGTTTCAAGAGTAGCTAGTAACCATTTCCTTAGGGGAAAAAAAAGTAATCAATTTAGTTTCTCAGGTAACCATAGATTGGTTTCTCAAGTTAGTTTTTGGTTTCAAAAAACAACATTACTACTAGATTAGTTTCTCATTTCCAGTAGAAATCAATATAGTTTTTTCTCATGACCAGTAGTAACTTTTTTAGTTTTTGGTTTCAAGAGTAGTCAGTAACCATTTTCTCAAAGAAAAAAAAGAAAGTAACTAATATATTTTCTCAAGTAATGATTTCAAAAATCAGTTTCTAGTTTCTGAAAATATTATTACTACCAAATTAGTTTTTAGTTACCATTAGAAACTAATTTGATTTTTGGTTTCAAAAGTTGCCAGTAACCAAGTTGGTTTCTATCACAAGTTACCAAACCCAATGTTAAAGCAAATACAATAAAATTATTTATTTTCTTATTATTACTATTATTATTTTCAATGAAATGCTTGTAATATTCCATTGCAAATATTGTTAAAGCTTTCACATCTACATCCATAAGAAAAAGGGTAATAAAAAAAAATCTAATAAATAAGAGACTATAATAAGATAACAAAACCTTAGAATTGTTTCATTATTATTTGACTAATTTCTTAATTTCTATAAAAATATTCCCACCGTTTTCATATAATATTATCCAAAACCTAGAACCCAAAATATATAGTAACATCATATATAATTTTTTTTTTTATAAATACACTAACATTCTATATATAAGGAGCTAGTACAATATGTATTTTTTTTATTTCCTATTGGTAGAGAATTCAATTTTGACCGTTCAGTTTCAATCCGACGGTTACAAATATAAATATTATCATTTAATTTACATTGCAACTTGTTCCAGTATAATTGATTATAATCGTTAGATTGAAATCTAAAGGTCAAAATTGATTTTCCTATCAATAAAGAATAAAAAAAATTATATTATATTCATTCCCATATATATATATATATATATAAAGGAGTATCTCCCTCATCAATAAGGTTCAAGAACAATGGACGATGTGACGAAGCTTCATATGTTTGTAGAGTGAATTGTTATGCTCCAATCAATTTTTTTCAACTTAACTCGTTAAAATTAGTGTTATTAAAAAGGATAATGCTAGGTATCCCAAATAGTTTACTAAATTTTTAATATCAATATATGTGCCAAGTGAATTATTACTATTCAATTTGTTAATAGTATTAAATTCATTTGTAGTAAATTTCAATGCAAATTGAATGGTAATAACTTACTTGACACATGTATTGGTACAAAAAATTTGGTAAACTAGTTGGCCAGAAAACCTCATATTATCCCAATAAAAAAGAAGTGTAATCCTTTAAAAGAAAAAAAAGGTTTAGAAGTCAATGGATACGTGAAGAGGCAAATGTATTCATAGCTAGGTAAGCAAACTGTAAGGGACTCTCAATTTCAGACAGTTGAATACGAAAAAAATCTGCAAGAAATTATAGACACTATCATGAGAAACCAATTAAAATAGCATGTGTGATATAAATTATAGATGCAACAAACCCGAATTAATCACAAATGTTCAATCTTTTCTAGGCAGCGAGACAATTCGACGTAGTGGAAATGAGCGAGTGAGCATGGATGGAGTGGAAACGAGACAAAAGAGGGAATATTGAGTAAAGGTCTGGAAGATGGAAGAATTGTGGACTCGGGGGTTGAGGGGTTTAGGAATAGGGATCTAATGCGAGCAACATTTGGGAAAAGAAGGGTTTGACACTGAAATTTGATGCAAGGGAGAGAGAACAAAGGGCTTTGTGCTGCGACACCATGTTCTTTTGATGAGCTTGAAATGCTTTGCATAGATTTGTAGTTATCTAAGATCGACAATATATCACAGGGACAATACTGCAGTAAAAGATCAACTAAGAAAATAAATATAATTATAATCTAGTTTAAATCACCACATAAAGAAAGCATGACTGAATTTATATGAGAAACTAGAAAATAATATGTTAAAAATAAAAATATTGAGGAATTTAACAAATCAAATATATAAGCGTTGACGCACTCTCAGGAATCAAAACTGGAAAACAGAGAAACTACACAATTAAGATCATCTCTCTAGCCTCTCTAAAAACTAGCCTGACATCTCACTCATCTCACACTCTCTTTCTCGAAAAAGTAGAGTTTTCTCTCTCAAAATTGGTGTGTATTTCTCCTCTCACATTCTAGGTATTTATAGCTGAGTTTGGAGTGTTGTGCAAGTTCTCACATTTCTAATGGTGGCTTCTGATTGGCTGGATGATGTGTCAATTTTCCACAATTCTCTCTTTCTCTTTCTCTCTCTTTCTCTTTTTTATTCACGTTTCTGAGCTTTGAGGAATAATCCCATGCTGCTGAAACCCATGCGCGCGGCACAAAACTCGCGTATGATTGGTTGAAAGCAGAGTCAAAGTCCAAGTGCTGAAGTGGCGGTATTTAATTCGCTCAAAAGTCGGGTGCACAAGCGTCGAGCCTCACTAGATCTGGCACGGCTGGCAACAGCTGCAGCACGCAGGCCCCGAATGTTCCCTAGCTCTTCACTCGCCGGAGCTCGTGCGTAGGATGCACGCGCCCGTCTGGTGCTCCTGAGGCCCGATTCGACGGCCAGAAACACGCATAGATCTCCATCTCTAACTAGCGCAACTGGAGCTCCCTTTTCCGATTTCTTTTCCTTTTCTTTTTTTCTTTTTGCAAAATAAAATTAAACTAAATCATATTAAAATAAAATAAACATATCATTATCTAAATAAATTAATTTGGAATTTAATTAAACCAAATTAAATTATCCTAAACTAAATTAAATTAAATTAAATACCTAAAATCTAATAAAATTATATCTTAAATACTAAAAATCAAATTAACTGTAAATAACTTAAATTAAACTAAAAATACTCAAAAATACACAAAATATATAAGAAAAAGAACATAAATAACTCCATTTTCATAGAGTTATCACACCCCCAAGCTTAAACTTTGCTAGTCCCTAGCTAAAGAAAAGAAAAACCTAAAAGAAAAATCTAAACACATAACTCAGTTCAACTCTCAAAATTTTGCCTCAAAATTTCACATAATATAAAACTCAAAGAAAAACTATGAATACTGCAAATGGTCTAGAATTTAAATTCAAATGCTCATTTAACCTCATTTAAAATTCTTGAGTGTGTGTGAACAGTTACATTTAATCCTTCGTAACCCAGATCAGTTTATACAATCAAGTGACATATGTATAATCTCTAGATGATAAATAAACTTCATAAGCCTGTTTTTCATACCACTCTCCACTAATGTAGACCATCACTGCACCACAGATCAATAGGATTTTTATTTAAGCTTATAACGAATGGCTAGAGTAAAGGTAGGACAATAGTCATCTTTATAGCTCAAATCACCTAAAGCACATAGCTTATTCTCGAATCTTTATGAAACTCTACCTCAAACACTGTATTGATACAACCCCCAAACTTATTTCTCACTTCCTTACACATTTCACTTTTCTTTTATTTTCATTCAAACTCCTCTTTTTGTTTCAGACTTTTTTCATTCATTTTTTTTTTTGAAGTGATATACCCCCAAACTTATGATTTTTATCATTTTTTTTCTTTTTCACAAGAGTACAACACTCTTTTTTTTTTTTTTAGTCTCAAAAAGATATTTCAAAACACCACCCTTCCTCCCATAATATCACATAACATAAAATAGGCTCAATAAAGATCAAATGTGCTATAAGATAAAAAGGTAAGATGTAAAAAATCATTATAAACTTTAGGCCAAAAAAATATAGGTAATAAAGAAAATGATAAAAATTAGACTCAAATGGGTAAATTAAGGATAATTAAGTGTCAAAGGTAGATTTGAAATGCTCAAACGATCTAAAAATAGCCTAAATCATATCTCTAATGCAGCTTACTCTAGGATTTCGCCTCGAGTGATAATCAAATAAATCAAATAGGTTCTAAAGTTTATTGATGAGATTTCAAAAATTCACTTAATCACATAAACTTTCTCTAAGCAAACAAAACAATTAAAATGTAACTGAGTGCTAAAAAATGTTCAAGAATCATAAGCAAAGATCAAACTAACATAAGAATCAAGCACACAGACAAAAACAATATTCATTATTTTCCTAAGAACTTCATTCAGTAAAACCAAATCTTATCATCAGCATTCAATCATCAAACTGAGTCATAAAAAAAACTTTTTTTTTTCCAAAATTTTTTTCAAAAAGTTTTTTTTTCGGAAAATTTTTGTACATGCATGAAAAATATGTGCATTAAAAATGTGCATGCATATGCCACAACCCCCAATCTAAATCAGACAGTATCCTCATTGTCACAAAAAAAATATAGAAAGAAAGGAACAAAGGATAGAGTATACCAGAGTGATGGAATTTCCATACGATGAATAGGCTTTCTAACGAATAGGCTAGAGAAGAGGATGAAAGCAAACTAAAGAAAACAAAAAGAAATAATCCTAAGAAAGAAAAATAAAATATGGTACAGAAAAATAAAACCTGATCAGTCATGGTAGACAGGAGCCACCAAAGTGATCTCCTCAGGTTGGTCTACCCTTTCCACAAAATACTTCAACCATTATCAAATACATGTCTGGGACCCTCAAATTGTGGAGCTGAGTGGTCTCTCAAAGTCTTCACATCAAACAATTTCGGCTTATCTCTTTCAGGAGGCAACTTCTCATAGCGTGGCTGAAAGAATTTTTTTTACTTATCCTGTATCTTAAAATCAGCAGAAACGTTAACATTATCAGGATAAAACAAATATTCACTATTAACATCATGAAAGATATAACTCAAAGGATCAAACTTGTAGCTCTTGTTAATCTCCGCCATTACTAACGTGTCTATCACATCAGTATGATAACACTCATAATCATCTTCATGTGGTTGTTTTTCAACGTGGAAAATATTTACTTCTAAAGTCATATTCCCAAATGATAACTTCATTAGACCATTCCTACAATTAATGAAGGTATTTGCTGTAGCGAAGAAAGGTCTTCCTAAAACTAGTGGGATCTTGGATTCTATGTCAACCAGAGATTGAGTATCCAGGATTAGAAAATCAATAGGATAGTAGAATTTATCAATTTGCAGCAGAACATCTTCTACTATCCTTCTCGGTCTTCGTACAGAACGGTCGGCTAGCTGCAGTACCACAGATGTGGGCTTAATTTCTCCAAGGCCTAGTCACAAATATACAGAATATGGCATGAGATTTACACTTGCTCCTAGGTCTAGAAGTGCTTGGTCGAACTCGTGTGTCCCTATATGGTAGGTGATAGTGGGACAACCTGGATCCTTGTATTTGGGCGGTGTTTTCTGCTCAATTACCGCACTTACCTACTCGGTCAAGAATGCAGTCTTCTTGACGTGGTGCCTCTTTTTTATGGTACACAGATCTTTGATCACCTTAGCGTATGATGGTACCTGCTTGATTACATGTAACAAAGGCAGATTAATTTTAACTTGTTTAAGGTTTTCGAGGATCTCACCTTGATTTTCCAGTATTTTTCTTGTTTTGAGAGCTTGAGGAAAAGGCACTTTAACCAGAAATTTCTTTTCAGCTTCTTGTGGAGGGGCATCTTGAGTGCTACTCAGGATGGTAGTGTTACTTGGTAGAGTTGGACCATCTAAAGTCTTACCACTTCGAGTAGTAATGGAATTGACTTCTTTAATATTTTGCGTATCAGCCACAGAGGTTTGTGCCAAGTGTTGCCCCTTCGGATTGGACTGAGGTTGGGCAGGAAATTTTCCACGTTCTTGTACAGTAAGAGCACTAGTTAGCTTAGTTATCTGACTCTTAATCTCTTTATTCTCTTCCACCACCTGTGTAAGTACAGACTCAAACTTTTGGTTAGTTTTATTCTGTGCCTCCATAAATGCCTGAAGTGTTTCTTCTAAAGGATTCCTATTGGGTCGTGCATTGTATTGAGGTGCAGAGTAATTCCTAGGGGTGGTGCCTCAGTGTTCCAATTATTATTAGATGATGCAGGCTGATTTTAGTCAGATCTCCAGCTAAAGTTTAGGTGGTTTCTCCAACTAGGATTGTACGTGTCGAAGTATGGTGAGAAAGGCTTTCTAAACATTCCTAAGGCATTATATTGTTCTTCATAAATCCCTCTCATCTTATTGTAAGTTGGGCAATCCTGAGCTAAGTTTTCCACTCCTCCATAGACAAAACATATAGCCTGAGATTCTACCTTAGCAACTGTATGTGTGACTTTACTATCCTTAGTTTTCAAGGCCTCTAATTCCCTAGTCACAGCTTCTAGTTGGACTTTAAGGCTATCTTCTTCCCTAAGATGGTAGATTCTAGTTGGTCGTGACCTATTAGTGTTATAAGTAGTACTAGATCTAGTCCATGTGTGGACTTTCTCAGCTAACTCATTTAGGTAGTCTACGGCTTCATCTGGGTCTTTTTGTAAGAACTCTCCATTACACATCATCTCTATGAATTGGCGGTTCCTAATGATTAATCCCTCGTAGAAATAACTTACTAGTCACCAATTTTCGTACCCATGATGTGAGCACATGTTCAGTAACTCTTTGAATCTCTCCCAGGCTTGATATAAAGTTTCACTATGTTTTTGGAAAAAGATTGAGATCTGTATTTTAAGGCTGCTAGTCTTATGGTATGGGAAGTATTTGTTAAAGAAAGCTGGGGTCATTTCTGCCCATGTTCCTATGGATCTCGGTCTCAAAGAGTATAGCCAACTCTTCGCTTTATCTTTCAAGGAGAATGGGAAAAATTTTAACCTAACAGCGTCTACTGCATTGGGTTGGCTATGGAAAGTGTCCACTACCTCTTCAAATTCCCTGATATGTAAATATGGATTTTCACTATCTAGGCCATGGAAGATAGGTAAAAGTTGAATCATGTCAGGTTTAAAATCCATTTGCGGTGTATTTTGTGGAAAAATGATGCATGAAGGTGTGGCTGTACGGGTTGGGTGTAAGTAATCATTTAAAGTCCTAGCAGCGTTATTCTCAATTTGATTCATGGTGGCTGGTAAAGGTGTTTTCGATGAATCTGTACTTGACCAACAGTCAGATGAATCTTCTTCAAAATTGAGTCATCTACTAAGTCTTCCTGTTTCATCTCTATGCCAAGACATGCACCCAAGTTTTATTTTTATTTTTATTTATTTTTTTTTTTTTGAGAAAAAGAAAGTTGTGAAGTAAACGCAAAAAGTATACACTAAGAATGTTCCCAGATCGATTGGAAAGGGTGCAAAAGGTCCCACTTAAAACTCAACTTTTCTAGACAGAACTCCCCGAGATTCCCAGGTGAGTTGGAGGGGTCACAGTTGCAGTCCTTATTATTCTGTAACCAATCTTTCTTAGGCAATGCCTTCGTGACAGAACAATCCCAGTTTCTACCAGTTACGCAAATAACAAAATTTAATTTTTTTAAAGAAAAAGCTAGTAATAATGAAATTAAAAAAAATGAGAGGAAAAAAAATAGCTAATTAAAATCCTAAAGTCTAGAAAATTAATAAACTTAATTAATAAAAATAAAAACTAAACTAAAAAAGAAAACAAAATTTGAAAATAAAAGAAACTAAACCTATAAGAAAAATATTTTTACAAAAATCTATAAGAAAAAGGATGAAAGAATTGTGTACCTCTTTCGTTAATTTGGCTTCTCCGGCAACGGCGCCAAATTTTGTCTGCACTCAAAATATACTAGCGGCTATCGCAGTATTAATTAAGGTGTAGATCCCACAGAGAAGTAAATCAACAATAAAAAGTAACGAAAAATAGAAAGAAAAATTGAAAATAAAAATAAACTGAGCAATAAATTAAAGTAGTCACAAAATAATAAATGAAAAATACCAATATGAGAAAACAAAGCTTCAAGATTCACTTAATTGTTCGCCTAACTGTTACCAACTTTGATTCCTATTTATCACTCAATTATATGTTTCACATCCCAAACACATAACCGGAAAATATAGCAATTACGAATAAATATTAATCCAAAGTATTCAATATGAGACATTCTTCCAATTAACACCAAAAATATTTCATCTTACTAATTATCTAAGATCGGCAATATATCACAGGGATAATAATGCAGTAAAAGATCAACTAATAAAATGAATATAATTATAATCTAGTTTAAATCACCACATAAAGAAAGTATGACTGCATTTATATGAGAAACTAGAAAATAATATATTAAAAATAAAAATATTGAAGAATTTAACAAACCAAATATATAAGGGTTGAAGCACTCTCAGGAATCAAAACTGGAAAACAGAGAAACTACATAATTATGATCATCTCTCTAGCCTCTCTATAAACTAGCCTGACATCTCACTCATCTCACACTCTCTCTCTAGAAAAAGTAGAGTTTTCTCTCTCAAAACTGGTGTGTATTTCTCCTCTCACATTCTGGGTATTTATAGCTGAGTTTGGAGTGTTGTGCAAGTTCCCACGTTTCTAATAGTGGCTTCTGATTGGCTGGATGATGTGTCAATTTCTCACAATTCTCTCTTTCCCTTTCTCTCTCTTTCTCTTCTTTATTCACGTTTCTGAGCTTTGAGGAATAATCCCATGCAGCTAAAACCCGTGCACACGGCACAAAACTCGCACATGATTGGTTGAAAGCAGAGTCAAAGTCCAAGTGCTGAAGTGGCGGCATTTAATTCGCTCGAAAGTCCGGTGTACAAGAGTCGAGCCTCACTGGATCCAGCACGGCTGGCAACAGCTGCAACGCGCGGGCCCCGAATGTTCCCTAGCTCTTCACTCGCCGGAGCTCGCGCTGGGATGCACGCGCCCGTCTGGTGCTCCTGAGGCCCGATCCGACGGCCAGAAACGCGCATAGATCTCCATCTCTAACTCGCGCGACTGGAGCTCCCTTTTCTGATTTCTTTTCCTTTTCTTTTTTTCTTTTTTCAAAATAAAATTAAACTAAATCATATTAAAATAAAATAAACACATCATTATCTAAATAAATTAATTTCAAATTTAATTAAACCGTAATCCTAAACTAAATTAAATTAAATTAAATACCTAAAATCTAATAAAATTATATCTTAAATACTAAAAATCAAACTAACTATAAATAACCTAAATTAAACTAAAAATACTCACAAATATACAAAATATATAAGAAAAAGAACATAAATAACTCTATTTTCATAGAGTTATCAAGGCGCACATAGAAGAGCTCGTTTTTAAATAGATTAGAAAATGGCATATATCTAAAAGAATACCATACAAAAATATTTAATCAAAAGAGGACCATATGTTTGTCTTTAGAATTGACTTAAAACAGACAATATATATTTGCCAATATATATTCTAAGAGGACCATATATTTGTCTTTAATCAAACTGACAAATTAATTCCCAAAACTTTATAAATATTGGCCTAGGTTAATATTTAGAAAAGGAATGGAATGGACTTTGAAAAATATCATAGTTTTACGTTGTATCAACAACAATAAGGATTTGAGAAAGGGTAGTTCTACTGCTACTCCTCTTTTTTCTTTTTCTACCCCTCTTTTATTAATGAATTTTATACAAAAATACCCTAATATGAAATGACATAAATATATATTTAAGATGAAAAACAATAATACAACTTTATTCTTATCAATATTCTCCAACATACCCAGTAAAATTGTCACGGCCGGAAATCCAAAGCCTTGACTTTTAGTAATTTTAGATGAAAGAATAATTAAATATTAGTTTTATGAAATTCTAGAAAAATCAGATATTAAATAATTTCATTTTATTTTTCAAATCATTATGAATTCCATAATCATTAAAACTCTTATTAGTATTTAACTACTTAAGAAAAATATCTGTTAAAGTTCAAGAAAATTTCTAGCTATTTTATTTGGATACTTGTTGAGAAATCATAAGTTTCTGGTAAATTGTGTTAAACTAAAAATTTTAGTCCAATGTCTAAAATAATTTACAAAAAATTAAGTTATCAAATTAATAGCAAAATCATCCTACCACAACCTATCTTTGATTTTTCACTATCCTTCTGACCGTTATTCCTTAATGTTCCTCTCGTACCCCTTGTGTTATATTCAAATTTCGGGATGAAATTCTTTAAAGGAGGGGAGGATGTAAGATCCTGATTTTTAAATGGGTAAAAGGGTAATTTTTGTCATGCAGTGGAAATTTTTTCTTTCCATGTATATAAAACACGATTTTGCTCTGTGTAAGAAAAGAAAAAAAAATACAGTAGAGAAAATAAAAAACAACCGTATATGGGCCGTGTATTTTATATGGAAATAATTTGTAAATGGTTAGTGAGGGGGTTAGTGATCCAAGCCTATAAATAGTGGTTTTATTTCTTCACTCTACTCATCCCAGAGAAGTGAGAAATACCAAGCGTAGTGGGAGTAAAATAGAGAGATTTTATTCTTGAGAGTTACAGAAAAATACAGTTTTTCTCTTAGGTGTATTCTGGGTCTGGGTGTGAGGAGTGCTGAGTGAGTCTTTGTAAACACTTGTAAAGATTTCTTTTCTCTCTATAGTGAAGATCTGCAATAGCTCCGTGGACGTAGCCAAATTGGTGAACCACGATAATTTTGTGTGTCTTTTGTTTATTTTATTTTTCAGATTTATTTTAGTGTCGCTTCCACTATTGTGTGTTTATTGGGGAGGTTATTCTCTAACAACTAGTATCAGAGCTAAGATTGGATTTAGTGGGAGCGATGGTCAGAGGTGAAGGATTAGGACCCGAAATTGACAAGTTCGACGGTTCAAACTTCTCATATTAGAGATTGCAGATCAATGATTATCAGCATAGTAAAAAATTGTATCAGCCTCTATCAGGGAAGAAACACAAGAAGATGGAGAACGACGACTGGGAACTCCTTGATCGACAGGTGTGAGGCGTAATCCGATTAACGCTAACGATGTGTGTTGCTTATAATGTGGCAGAGGCAAAAACTATATCAGAGATGATAAGTATCCTGTCAGATATATATGAGAAGCCGTTGGCAAATAACAAGGTACATTTGATGAAGAAGTTGTTTTATTTAAAGATGAGAGAAGGTACATTAGTTGCAACACATATCAATAAGTTCAACACGATCGTTTCTCAATTGACGTCCATCGGAATTAATTTCGACGATGAAGTTTGTGCTCTAATTCTTCTAGCGTCTCTACCAAACAGCTGGGAACCAATGAAGCCTGCGATTAGCAATTCAGTAGGGAAAGAAAACCTGCAATTCAATGATGTTAGAGACCGAATTTTGGCAGAAGAAGTTCGCAGAATTGATAGAGGTGAAGGCGCATCATCAAATTCTACCCTAAATCTCTAGAACAGGGCAGAAGCAGCAGGAAGAATTCTAACCAGGGTCATGGTATGTCTAAGTCAAGGAATGGTAGAGACAAGTCTAGATCTGAAAAAAGACTGGAATGCTGGGATAGTGGGAAAACTGGTCATGTAAAGAAGAATTGCAGAGCACCAAAGAGAGACGACAATAGAAATAATGGTGCCTATAATGCAACTGAAGAAGTACAATATGCTTTACTATTATCTGTTGATTGTTCTATTGACTCTTGGGTCTTAGACTCCCGAGCTTCATTTTATATCACTGTACACCATGATGTATTGGAGAATTATTTCGCTGGTAATTACGGAGGTTTATCTAGCCGATGGAAAACTTTTAGATATTGATGGTATGGGTGATATCCACCTGAAGATGTCAAAGGGATTAGTATGGAAAATCTAGAAAGTGAGGCATGTACCAAAGTTAATGTAGAATCTTATATGAGTGGGACAACTTGATGACGACAGGCATAATGTGGCCTTTTCTAGTGGCTCGTGGAAGGTTAGCAAAGGAGCCATAGTTGTTGCTTAGAAATGTCAATAGTCCTAATCTTTCTGGAATAAAGTTCCACAAAATATAGAAGAAAAAAAGACATTGGAATTATTGAGATTTAAATGAAAAAAAAAATGTGGACCCCATCATTTTTTATAAAGTATTTAAATGAAAAAAAAGAGAATGTCAAAAAAGAAATAAAAATTAAACTCTAAACCGTTTGTTTTTCCTAACGAAGTTGAAATATGAAAAAAAAAAATAAATTTACCTCCTCATAATCATGTTTTCTTTCTATTTTTGCTTTTACTTTTTCACTCCTCCCTAGAGGTGTCAAAATGGGCGGGCCGGGCCAAAGCGAGCTTGGAGGAAGAACGGGCCAGCCCGGAATTTTAAAATGTAGCCGAACCCGGCCCGTAGGCCCGCCGGCCCGCTTTTGGCCCAATTTTAAAAATTTTATAAAAAATCCAAAAAAATGAGATTATTATTTATATAATTAGTTAAAAATATTAAAATAAAATTTATTAAAAAATAAATAATATGTTATATTTTTTTCCTATTGATAAAAGTTTAAAAATAATTAAATAAGCTAGAAGTATATAAGTAGAATAGTTGATAGAAAAAAGTATAAGTATTAGAAAATTATTTAGAATTAGATTAAAATTTGAAAGTGTGTAAAAAAAAGAGTGAGGAAATGTATATTTATAAGTATTGGAAAAATTTTGTATTTAAATTTATTTTTAAAAAAAATTTAAAAATAAAAATATTATTTTTTACAGGCGGGCCGGGCTGGCTTGATTGGCGAGTTGCGCCGGCCCGCCCCGACGGGCCTAAACATATAGCCCAGCCCGACCCTAACCTAGGGTTGGGCCGAGCCCAGACCCGTTATAATGCGGGCCGGGACGGGTCGGCCCGCGGGCCAAAACGACAGGTCGCAGGCCGACCCGTTTGACTCGGCCCATTTTGACACCTTTACTCCTCCCTTCTTCTTTGTGGAAATAAAATATAAAGACGAACTGATATTCAAAACGAAATACTACTACTTTTTTCATATGATATAATTAAACACAGAATTAAATATTTATTGCCCCAATATCTTGAATTAATTAATTAAATTTATATATTGGCAATTTTGAAATGGAATCTAAATTCAAAAATTGACAAAAAAAAAAATTAAATGAAATTTTACTTATTGGCAACTTGCTGGAAACCTTCTATAACAGATCACTACAAATGCCAACTCAGTACTACACTATGTCAACGTTTTTCTTTGTGTAACCATTCATGGTCATAAAAAAGATGAAGCCATTGAGAATATCCTCCACATATAATTATATTATATATCACTGTTAAGGTGAAATATCAATACTAATAATAAACATGCATGTTGGCATATTCTCGTCGTGGTCCAAATAGAACCTGGCCACATAATAGTGCCTGACCTA
>JXTC01000100.1:260742-308899 GCA_002914845.1 Trema orientale | reverse complement strand
AAAAAAAAAAGAAAATACCATTTGCATTAATTTGTCTATTCCCTCTCCCTGATTATCTCACCTTATCAAACTAGGATAATACTAGCTAGGTATACCAAACTATCATTATCCGTCAAATTATTATTAATTTATTTTCTTAGTTTTTGGTTTTTAAAAACAACGTTACTACTGTATTAGTTTCTGGTTATCAACAGAATCTAATATGATTTTTTGTTTCAAGAGTAGTTAGTAACAATTTTCTCAAACAAAAAAAAAAAAAAATAACCAGTCTGGTTTCTCAGATAACTAAATTGGTTTCTCAATTTAGTTACTGGTTTCTGAAAACAACATTACTACCAAATTAGTTTCTGGTTACCATTAGAAATGAATTAAGTTTCTAACACTTTTACTTATAAAAACTAAAAAGAATTAGAAAAATATAAAGGTCAATTTTTTTATTCTAATTTCTATAAGGTTTTTATTAGAAAAATATGACTTTTAAAATTTTTTTCGAAAAATACCATTTTTAAAATGGTTACTAGTTACCAATTTCTGAAAACTGGTTATTGGTTATCAGTTACCAGTCCTAAACATTTTTGGTTAACCAGTCCTTGAAAATTGATCAGCAGTTAGTAGTTACTATCTAAAAAAAATGATATTTTTCTAATAAAAACCGTACTGGTTCTACAAAAAATAGAGTATACCGTATTTTTCTAATTTTTACCGTACAAGACCTAATTTTAACAAAGCAATTTGGTTTTTTTTGTTTCAGGAGTAGCTAGTAAACCGTTTCTTTAGGAAAAAAAAACTAGTAATCAATTTAGTTTCTCAGGTAACCAGATTGGTTTCTCAAGTTAGTTTCTAACTATTGGCCAATTAGTTTTTGGTTTACAAAAACAACATTACTATTGATTTATGGTTACCAATAGAAAACCAATTTTGGTTTTTATTTCAAGAGTAGCTAGTAACCATTTCCTTAGGGAAAAAAAAAGTAATCAATTTAGTTTCTCAGGTAACCATAGATTGGTTTCTCAAGTTAGTTTTTAGTTTCCAAAAACAACATTACTACCAGATTAGTTTCTCATTTCCTGTAGAAACCAATATAGTTTTTTTTTTTTTTTTTAATAGTAGCTAGTAATTATTTCCTCAGGAAAAAAAAGGGGTAACCATTCTCGTTTCTTAGGTAACCAGATTAGTTCTTCAAATTTGTTTATAATTTCCAAGAACAACAATACTACCAAATTAGTTTCTGGTTACTACTAAAAATTAATTTGTTTTTTTTTTGTTTTTTTTGTTTTTTTTTTGGTTTCAGAAGTAATTAGTAAACCATTTCCTCAGAGGGAGAGGAAAGAGAAAACTAGTAATCAATTTGGTTTCTCGCGTAACCAGATTAGTTTTTAAAGTTAGTTTTTGCTTTTCAAAAATAATATTACTACCATATTAGTTTTTGGTAACTAGTATAAACCAACTTGATTTTCGTTTTAAGAGCAATCACTAACTATTTTCTCAGGAAAAAAAAACGTTAACCAATTGGTCTATAGATATCACAATCTGTTATTTTGGTTGTATATAGAAATTATTAATTTTTTTCTAACAAAATTAACCAAATTGGTCATTAGTTTCTTTCATTTTTTAAAACTATTTTGATTGTTTCTCCTTTTTAATGTAGATTACAGATAGAAACCAATTTAGTTATTAATTTCTACTAATAAAATTAACCAAATTGGTCAATAGTTTCTGTTTATTAGTAAAAACCAATTTAGGCTTTTAGTTTCTATAATAGCTAGTGATAATTTAAAAAAAAAAGTAATCAATTTGGTTTTTGATTATTAACTAAATTTGTTTACGATTTCTGAGTACTATTTTACTACTAGATTGGTTTTTGGTTACCAGTAGCAACTTTTTCAGTTTTTGGTTTCAATAGTAGTCAGTAATCATTTCCTCAAAGAAAGAAAAAAGAAAGTAACTAATTTATTTTCTCAAGTAATGATTTCGAAAATCAGTTTCTAGTTTCTAAAAATATTATTACTACCAAATTGGTTTTTAGTTACCACTAGAAACTAATTTGGTTTTTGGTTTCAAGAGTTGCCAGTAACCAACTTGGTTTCTATTACAAGTTACCAAACCTAATGTTAAAGCAAATACAATAAAATTATTTTTTTTCTTATTATTACTATTATTATTTTCAATGAAATTCTTGTAATATTCCATTACAAATATTGTTAAAGCTTTCACATCTACATCCATAAGAGAAAAGGTAACAAAAAAAAATCTAATAAGTAAGACACTATAATAAGATAACAAAACCTTAGAATTGTTTCATTATTATTTGACTAATTTCTTAATTTCTATAAAAATAGTCCCACCGTTTTCATATAATATTATCCAAAACCCAGAACCCAAAATATATAGTAACATCATATTAATTTTTTTTTTTTATAAATACACTAACATCCTATATATAATGAGCTAGTACAATATGTATTTTTTTAATTCCCTATTGGTAGAGAATCCAATTTTGACCGTTCAGTTTCAATCCGATGGTTACAAATATAAATATTATCATTTAATTTACATTACAACTTGTTCCAATATAATTGATTATAATCGTAAGATTGAAATCTAAAGGTCAAAATTGATTTCCCTATCAATAAAGAATAAAAAAATTTATACTATATTCATTCCCATATATATATATGCATATAAAGGTGTATCTCCCTCATCAATAAGGTTCGGGAACAATGGACGATCTGACGAAGCTTCATATCATCATCGACATTGGTGATACTCTGTTTGTAGAGTGAATTGTTATGCTCTAATCAATTTTTTTCAACTTAACTCGTTAAAATTAGTGTTATTAAAAAGGATAATGTTAGGTATCCCAAATAGTTTACTAAATTTTTAATATCAATATTTGTTCCAAATGAATTATTACTATTCAATTTGTGAATAGTATTAAATTCATTTGTAGTAAATTTCAATATAAATTGAATGGCAATAACTTACTTGACACATATGTTGGTACAAAAATTTTGGTAAACTAGTTGGCCGGAAAACCTCATATTATCCTAATAAAAAAGAAGTGTAATTCTTTAAAAAAAAGAAGTTTAAAAGTCAATGGATAAGTGAAGAAGCAAATGTATTCATAGCGAGGTAAGCAAACTGTAAGGGACTCTCAATTTCAGGCAGTTGAATAGGAAAAAAATCTACAAGAAATTATAGACACTATCATGAGAAACCAATTAAAATAGCATGTGTGATATAAATTATAGATGAAACAAACCCGAATTAATCACAAATGTTCAATCTTCTCTAAGTAGCGAGACGATTCGACGTAGTGGAGATGAGCGAGTGAGCATGGATGGAGTGGAAAACGAGACAAAAGAGGGAATACTGAGTAAAGGTTTGGAAGATGGAAGAATTGTGGACTCGGGGGCTGAGGGGTTTAGGAATAGGGATCTAATGCGAGCCAACATTTGGGAAAAGAAGGGTTTGACACTGAAATTTGATGCAAGGGAGAGAGAACAAAGGGCTTCGTGCTGCGACACCATGTTCTTTTGATGAGCTTGAAATGCTTTGCATGGATTTGTAGGCGCACATAGAAGAGCTCGTTTTTAAATAGATTAGAAAATGGCATATATCTAAAAGAACACCATACAAAAATATTTAATCAAAAGAGGACCATATATTTGTCTTTAGAATTGACTTAAAACAGACAATATATATTTGCCAATATTTAATCAAAAGAGGACCATATATTTGTCTTTAATCAACTGACAAATTAATTCCCAAAACTTTATAAATACTGGCCTAGGCTAATATTTAGAAAAGGAATGGAATGGACTTTGAAAAATATCATAGTTTTAACTTGTATCAACAACAGTAAGGATTTGAGAAACGGTAGTTCTATTGCTACTCCTCTTTTTTCTTTTCCTATCCCTCTTTTATTAATGAATATTATACAAAAATACCCTAATACGAAATGACATAAATATACATTTAAGATGCAAAACAATAATACAACTTTATTCTTATCACACTTCTCTAACCTACCCACTAAAATTGTCACCGCCGGAAATCCAAAGCATTGACTTTTAGTAATTTTATATGAAAAAATAATTAAATATTAGTTTTATGAAATTATAGAAAAATCAGATATTAAATAATTTCATTTTCTTCTTCAAATCATTATGAATTCCATAATCATTAAAACTCTTATTAGTATTCAACTACTTAAGAAAAATATCTGTTAAAGTTCAAGAAAATTTCTAGCTATCTCATTTGGATACTTGTTGAGAAATCATAAGTTTTTGGTAAATTGAGTTAAACTAAAAACTTTAGTCCAATGTCCAAAATAATTTACAAAAAATTAAGTTCTTAAATTAATAACAAAATCATCCTATTACAACCTATCTTTGATTTTTCACTATCCTTCTGACCGTTATTCCTTAATGTTCCTCTCGTACCCCTTGTGTTATATTCGAATTTTAGGACGAAATTCTTTAAAGGAGGGGAGGATGTAAAATCTTGATTTTTAAATAGGTAAAAGGGTAATTTTTGTCATGCGGTAGAAATTTTTTCTTTCCATGTATATAAAACACGATTTTGCTCCGTGCAAGAAAAGAAAAGAAAATACGGTAAAGAAAATAAAAAACAACCGTATATGGGCCATGTATTTTATATGGAAATAATTTGTAAATGGTTAATGAGGGGGTTAGTGATCCAAGCCTATAAATAGTGGTTTTATTTCTTCGCTCTACTCATCCCAGAGAAGTGAGAAACACCAAGCATAGTGGGAGTAAAATAGAGAGATTTTATTCTTGAGAGTTAGAGAAAAATATAGTTTTTCTCTTAGGTATATTCTGGGTCTGGGTGTGAGGAGTGTTGAGTGAGTGTTTGTAAACACTTGTAAAGATTTCTTTTCTCCCTATAGTGAAGATCTGCAGTAGCTCCATGAACGTAGCCAAATTGGTGAACCACGATAATTTTGTGTGTCTTGTGTTTATTTTATTTTTCAGATTTATTTTAGTGTCGCTTCCACTATTGTGTGTTTATTGGGGAGGTTATTCTCTAACAACTGGTATTAGAGCTAAGATTCGATTTAGTGAGAGCGATGGCCGAAGGTGAAGGATTAGGACCTGAAATTGACAAGTTCGACGGTACAAACTTCTCATACTGGAGATTGCAGATCAATGATTATCAGCATAGTAAAAAATTGCATCAGCCTCTATTAGGGAAGAAACACAAGAAGATGGAGAATGACAACTGGGAACTCCTTGATCGACAGGTATTAGACGTAATCCGATTGACGCTAACGATAAATGTTGCTCATAATGTGGCAGAGGCAAAAATCATATCAGAGATGATAAGTATCCTGTCAGATATGTATGAGAAGCCATCGACAAATAACAAGGTACATTTGATGAAGAAGTTATTTTATTTAAAGATGAGAGGAGGTGCATTAGTTGCAACATGTATCAATGAGTTCAACACGATCGTTTCTCTGTTGACGTCCGTCGAAATTAATTTCGACGATGAAGTTTATGCTCTAATTCTTCTAGCGTCTCTACCAAACAATTGGGAACCAATGAGGGCTGTGATTAGCAATTCTGTAGGCAAAGAAAACCTACAATTCAATGATGTTAGAGACCGAATTTTGGCAGAAGAAGTTCACAGAATTGACAGAGGTGAAGGCGCATTATCAAGTTCTACCCTAAATCTCTAGAACAGGGCAGAAGCAGCGAGAAGAATTCTAACCAGGGTCATGGTATGTCTAAGTCAAGGAATAGCAGAGACAAGTCTAGATCTGGAAAAAGACTGAAATGCTGGGATAGTGGCAAAACTGGTCACATAAAGAAGAATTGCAGAGCACCAAAGAGCGACGACAATAGAAATAATGGTGGCAATAATGCAACTGAAGAGGTACAAGATGCTTTACTATTATCTGTTGATAGTTTTATTGACTCTTGGGTCTTAGACTCCGGAGCTTCATTTTATAGCACTGCACACCATAATGTATTGGAGAATTATTTCGCTGGTAATTACATAAAGGTTTATCTAGCTTATGGAGAACCTTTAGATATTGTTGGTATGGGTAATATCCATCTGAGGATATCAAAGGGATCAGTATGGAAAATCTAGAAAGTGAGGCATGTACCAAAGTTAATGTGGAATCTTATATCAGTGGGACAACTTGATGACGCCGGGCATAATGTGACCTTTTCTAGTGGCTCGTGAAATGTTAGTAAAGGAGCCATAGTTGTTGCTCAGAAGTAAGACTGGAACTTTCTACATGACTTGCAGTTATAGAGATGCATTGGCGACTGTCAATGCTAGTGTTGATTCAAATCTATGACACTGTAGACTTGGGTATATGAGCGAGAAAGGAATGAAGGTAATGTTGTCAAAACGAAAGCTATTAGAGTTGAAGTCAGTTGAGCAGAGCCTGTGCGAAAGCTGTATCTTTAGCAAGCAGAAGAGGGTGAGCTTTTCAAAAAGCAGAAGAGAACCGAAAGCAGCAAAGTTGGAGCCGGTTCACACAGATGTGTGGAGACCATCTCCTATGACATCCCTCGAAGGCTCAAAGTATTATGTCACTTTTATTGATGATTGAGCAGAAAAGTATGGGTTTATTTCCTGAAAAATAAATCCGATGTTTATAATACCTTTAAAAAGTGGAAGGCTATGGTAGAAAATAGGACTAATTTGAAAGTGAAATGATTGCGGTCTGATAAGAATATAATGATAATGATTTCAAGAGGTATTATACGAATAATGGAATCATGTTTGAGAAAACCATTCTAGAGAAACCTCAACAGAATAGTGTTACTAAAAGAATAAATAGGACTCTGAATGAACGTGCTAGGAATATGAGGTTGCACGCAGGGTTGCCAAAGACATTTTGGACCGATGAAGTTAACACTGCTGTATATCTTATCAACAAAGGACCATCAATACCATTGGACTTCGGAATACCAGAAGAGGGTTGGAGTGGTAAAGAATTAAATCTTTCTTTCCTGAAAGTATTTGGTTGTTTGTCTTACGTTCATATTGACCTTGCTAGTGGAAGTAAACTTGATCCCAAATCTAAGAAGTGTTTCTTTATTAGTTATGATGATGCTGAGTTTGGTTATCATTTCTGGGATGACCAAAATCGGAAGATCATCAGAAGTAAGGATATTATATTCAACAAGGAGATGATGTACAAGGACAGGTTGGACACCAGAGCTGATGGTGCATGTCCTGAAGTCAAGAAGTAGGAGGAAATTCCATTGTATGATAGTAAATAAGATGAAGACTAATAATGACCAGAAAGATCAAGAAGCTGTAGCACCAGTGGTGGAGCCACAAACCTCAGTGATTGAACTCAGAAGATCTTTTAGAACAATCTGACCTCCTCAGAGATATTCCTCTGCACTGCATTACATTCTGTTGACTGATAAAGGCGAGCCAGAGACTTATAAAGAAGCAGTACAGAATAATGATTTAACCAAGTGGGAGTTAGCTATGAAAGATGAGATGAATTCACTGGTATCTAATCAGACATGGGAGTTGGCAGAACTATCAGAAAAAAAGAAGGCGTTACACAACAAGTGAATGTACCGAATAAAAGAAGAACATGATGGTAGTAAGCGATACAAGATAAGACTTGTTGTCAAAAACTTTCAACAGAAGGAAGGCATCGACTATATAGAGATTTTCTCTGCAGTGGTTAAATTGACCACTATTAGAACAGTACTTGGGTTAGTAACTAAAGAAGACTTGCATCTAGAGCAATTAGATGTCAAGACAGCATTTCTTCATGGTGACCTGGAGGAAGAAATTTACATAAAGCAGTCACAAAGTTTTAAAGTACAACGGAAGGAGAAAATGGTGTGCAAACTTCTGAAAAGCCTGTATGGCCCAAAACAGGCTCCAAGACAATGGTACAAGAAGTTCGATACATTTATGAGTAACAATGGTTACTTACGGTACCAAGCAGATCACTATTGTTATGTGAAGAAGTTTGGCAATTCTTATATTACTCTACTTTTATATGTAGATAATATGTTGATTGCTGAAGCTAGTATGGAGGAAATTGATAAACTCAAGAGGGAATTGTCTAAGGAGTTTTCTATGAAGGACCTGGGAACTGCAAAACAAATCCTTGGGATCAGGATTTCTAGAGTAAATAGAGTTTTGAAGCTATCTCAAGACGAGTATATGAAAAAAGTACTTAATAGATTCAACATGCATAAAGTAAAGCCTGTGAGTACCCCTCTAGCTAGTCACTTTAAACTAACCAAGGAGCAGGCACCCTTAATTAAGCAGGAACGAGCTTACATGGCCAATGTACCTTATTCTTCTGCTATTGGCAGCCTTGTGTATGCCATGGTGTGTATCAAACCGGATATAGCATATACAGTGGGAGTTGTGAGTCGATATATGAGCAATTCAGAAAAACAACACTGGGAAGTGATAAAGTGGATTCTCAGGTACTTGAGAGGTACCAGTAACATGGCCTTGTGCTTCAGAAAGTTAGAATTGGGTCTACAGGGCTATGTTGATGCTGACATGACTAGTGATATAGATGACAGGAAAAGTACCACTGGATACGTGTTCATGTTAGGTGGTAAGACAGTCAGCTGGGTCTCAAAGCTACAAAAGATTGTTACTTTATCCACTACTAAAGTAGAGTATATTGCTGTAACAGAAGCAAGCAAGGAGTTGATCTGGTTGAAGAGCTTATTGGAGGAACTGGGTCAAAATTATGGGAAGAATACTTTGCATTGTAACAGTCAAAGTACTATTCATCTGGCGAAAAACTGTATTTATTAAGCTCGGACAAAGCATATACAGGTTCGGTATCACTTCATATGCTCAGCTTTGGAAGATGGAGTTTTGGTACTAGAGAAGATTCTAGAAAGTAAGAACCCAACGGATATGTTAACAAAGACAGTGACCGTTGACAAACTAAAGCTATGTTCAGCTTCAGTTGGCTTGCAAGCATGAAGAAGAGAGAGATGAGCTACTGCATTGATCGAGTGTGAAGACATAACTGAAATTAGTCTTTAAGTGGGAGATTATCAAGCAGTGGAAATTTTTTCTTTCTGTGTATTAACCGTGTATATAAAACACGGTTTTGCTCCGCGTAAAAAAAGGAAAAAAAAACACGGTAAAGAAAATAAAAAACAACCATGTATAGGCCTTGTATTTTATATGAAAATAATTTGTAAATAGTTGGTGAAGAGGTTAGTGATCCAGGCCTATAAATAGTGACCTTATTCCTTTATTCTACTCATTCTGGAGAAATGAGAAACACCAAGCACAGTAAGAGTAAAATAAAGAGATTTTATTCTTGAGAGTTAGAGAAAAATACAGTTTTTCTCTTGGGTGTATTCGGGGTCTGGGTGTAAGGAGTACTAAGTGAGTATTTGTAAACACTTGTAAAGATTTTTTTCCTTCCTATAGAGAAGATCTGCAGCAGCTCCGTGAATATAGCCAAATTGGTCTACCACGATAATTTTGTATGTCCTGTATTTATTTTATTTTTCACATTTATTTTATCGTCCCTTCCACTATTGTGTGTTTATTGGGGAGATTATTCCCTAACAATTTTACAGTTAATGACATTTTAGCAAATATCAATTTTTATAATATTAAAATCAAAATATCTGGAATATTAAAATCAGAGTAACAGTTTTAAAAAACTGCATAAACCCCCCCAAAAATATCATCTTCTCACATGAAGGGCTTGAGAGAGAGAGAGCATCGAAAATTCGAACATTCGCCGCTGGCACACTATAGCTCCGATCGCCTAATGTGCTGGCCCGCTATATTCCTTAGCCTTCTATGAAGCCACGCCGCTAAGTCTCGCTAGATTTCGTCGCTGGAAAATGGAGATCGGCCACCTTGAACTTTTTGGCCACCGTGAGGTTTTTTTGGCCACCGGAGCTTCACTGGACCTCCTTTCACGACATCGACGGTACGGTTAGACTCGTCTCGTCGTCACCATCATTTCCCGACCAGTCTCAGCCGCCAGCTCGCCGCTGGTAAGATTTCGACAGTTCTAGCTGTTTTACCAATATGGTTAAAAAGTGATATTTTTATAATTATTTTGTTAGGTAATTATTTTACCCGAGGTAATTATATGAGGTGAAAAAGGGGTAAAAATCATGAAAAATTACGGTTGGTAGAAGTTAAAATGGTAACCAGAAGAATGTTAATTTTCGAGTTGAAAAGTGTGGTATTAATCTAAGTCAGAACAAAAAGTGGTATTCTTACAAATCAAAACAGTATTGGTTGGAAATCTGTTTCTATTGAGATTGGACTTTGGGCTGAGATTTGAAAAGTGTTATTCTTTGAAATATTTATGCAAAAATGCCAATTTTACCAATAATTAGCAAAGTTGATAATTTTTCAAATATTTTCAAAAGTGATATTTTCTAAATAGTTCTGTGATAATGATACTTTCTGAAATATATTTAGAATAGTAGTATTTTTGTAAATATTCAATAAAGATGATATTTTCTAAATACTTTTGAAAAAAGGGACGTTTTTCAAATTAAATTCCAAAATGAGACCTTTGTAATTCTCGGATTTAAGGCCCCTCTAAAGCTTGGGATCTTGAAATTGAATTCTGATTTTAAATTTAGATTTAGTGAAGTCGAGAAATAAGTTTTGATATTTAATATCGCTATGTATCGAAGTGGCGCAAATTCCGAGGCTCGTGAATAATGTTGTTTTGCGTACACGAGGTAGGTCCCATCTCGGGATCCAGTTTTGACAAATTATATGTCTAACATAGCATTTTACAGTGCTCTGAATTCAGTGGTGACATTCGTTTCTCAATTCGAGACTCCGTTAGAGAAGTTACTTTTTCAAGTGAGCTTACCGAGATCCCGAAACAACCATTCGAGCACTCAAGTGACCAATGGGAGTTTTCTTCGAGCATCGTTAGCTTGGTATAACTATCATATTGAGGTAGGGGTTCAATTACCTGGTTTTATACTTGTTTTGATTTATAATTATATTATAATTGATTTATGAAAAATCATGAATTTTACGATGATTAATAAATTGTGGAAACACATTGGATTATACTAGGATTGGACTGTATAGAATTTTACATATATTTTTAAATTGTGATTATGGGATATTACAGCAGTATGCTGTCTATGTTACATTAAATCCCAAAATAATACCAAGTGGTATTTTTAAAGCATTGTTTGGTGAATATTGTGTGTGGTTATTACATATTCTGTTATATGTTGTATATACTATAGGATCACACACTTAATTTCCATTATTGCATTATGGTAGTTTAGATCGCTGGCGAATTATTGCAGCGTTAGGTGAAAGATCTAGGTCCCTGTATAGGTTTTTGGTTAACACACTTCCGGATAGTGTAAGGATGATGGGTACCTCTGGTAATGGGTATTACAGAGCCGTGATGGGAGGATAAGGGCTCATTCATTTACATTGGTTGATGTATGATACGTACAATCATGTGTTTTTAGTTTTGGTTTTGAATATATGATTATTCTGGATATCAATTATTTTATAAACTTGGTTTATAAATAGATTTTGGAAAAGATATTAACCATGCAAATTTGGTAAAAATTGCATCCATTCAAAAAATTAATTGAATTTCTACTGAGCATATGAATGCTCACCCCTTTACTTCTCCCACTTTAAGGTGTTTGACTATTTGAGGTAGTTGTCTTGATGACTAGATAAGTTGTGCAGCTTGTATATGCAGTTATACTCTAAATCCCCAGTGGGTATTCATACTCTGTTAACTTCCTTTCCTTGTTCAATTATTTAGCCAAAATTAGTAAGTGGATGTATGAGGATGATTTTGTTATTAATTTGAGAACTTAAATTTTTGTAAATTATTTTGGACATTGGGCTAAAGTTTTCAGTTTAACTCAATTTACCAAAAACTTATGATTTCTCAACAAGTATCCAAATGAGATAGTTAGAAATTTTCTTGAATTTTAACGTATTTAAATACTAATAAGAGTTTTAATGATTATGGAATTTATAATGATTTGAAAAACAAAATGAAATTTTTTAATATCTGATTTCTCTTGAATTTAGTAAAACTAATATTTAATTATTCTTACATTTAAAATTATTAAAAGTCACGACTTTGGATTTCTGGTCGTGACAAAAACACTCAAATAACTTGAGCCATAAATGTTAAGATACATTTTTTTATACAGTTAAATCCAATCATAATCATAAATTATAAAATCACTTTGGACAAAGCATTAGTCATTTATCATCTATTATTCAATTAAAAATTGGCTGGGTTGTGTTCTTATTTATTTATTTTTTGTGCTCTGATATTCTACTTTTCCTTTATCTTATTGATATTTAAAAAAAGTAAAAAATTTGGACTTGGCATCGATTTAGCATCCATAAGTGATTAAAAAGGTTTAGTTTTACTTTCGTAGGCTTTTAACTTTAATTATGCTGTTAAAAAATTGAAAAGAAGATTCATTCTTCGTTATATGTGTGCAGTGCATATTGTAAACAATTACACTAGTTCAAAATATTTGATTAATTCTTTTTTATTTTATTTTAGAAGAACTTGAACATGGAATGAGGAACAAGTAAACAAAAACGAGGAAGAAAGCTGATGAGCAAGAAATGATTATATGAGTGATAGAAGAAATTTTCCGTGATGGATAATTTTGGAATTAACAAAAATTTTAGAGTTGTTTGAAAAGAAAATCCTAAGATTTTAAAATTTCTTGAGGGGTTTGTTTGGATGATGAGTGGAGAGAGAAAAAAAGGGTGTCAATAGAGCTGAGAAATCTCTTTTTGAATCTAATTTTTTAAAGTATCACAATTTAGATCTCTCTGTTTAAAATATCACATTTTAATTTTCACTTTATAAAAATAGCACTTTCAACTGCGCCTAGTACCTTTACCATAGTTTAGTATTAAGGAGACTACCGATTGTCACCCACTAGGTTACTTGGTAACCAAAATGGCTATCAAGGACGACCAACTGGGTTACCTGAAAACGAACTCATGTTACCATGAGTTAACGAGTAATTTACAATTAGATTTTCAAATATTAAGAAACATCACATTTTAAATTTCCCATTTTAAAATATCATAATTTAATTCTAATTTTTTAAAATGACATTTTTTTAATTTGGGGGCCGGTACTCCAGCATTTCTTAATTTTTTGGACTTTTGTTTCATAGTGACTCCCAAAGCGAAAACTATATTCCTTTTCGATAATTCAAATATACCCTCGATTATATTGAAATACTACAATTTATCATTTTTTTCTCATAAAACTCAGAAGTATTCCTTTATTTGATCTCCTAAAGCAGGAAAATGTCCCTCCATCCCTTTTTGATCAAATTTTTGACTATGTTTTTTGTTCTAAATGACAATAATTATCCCCTTAAGATATTTATACGCAAAAACAACTCTAAAAAAAAAAAGGATATCAAAAAACAAATTCTAAACAAAAACTATATCGTCAACATTTTTTATACTCTTAACCAAAAAAAAAAATGATTTTCTTTTTCTTTTCCTTAAAAAAAAAGGACAAATTAGATAATGTGATGTGTTTGGTAACAAGTGTTTGAACCATATGTAATGTTATTTTAGATATTTTGTATTAAAAGTTTGACCATAAAAATATATAGGGTATTTGTTTTTCCTATTTGGAAAACTAGCTCGAATACTTTTGGATTTTTTTAATAACGTAGCTATACTTGAAGACGAGCAAAGTTTAAATGTGGAGGTATTTGATAGGTATTAATTTCACATCTAAATGCATAAAAGTTATTTTCTATGCTACTTTGTGAGTTTATATTTCAATCTATGGCTAATTGGTGTTGTTTTTGTGTTTATAGGTGTTATGGAGGTTAAATAATAAAACGAGCTAAAAGGGTCAAGAGTGAGCGGAAATGACAAAGATTGGATGAAGCTGAAATAAATATCCAGAATAGAGACCTAGCGCTGTAGCACTAGAGAAGAATTTTACAAAAAACAATAATAATAATAAAAATGCCCGAGGTCGTGAGCCACGGCATTGCAATCGTGAGCCTCAGCACTAGAGATGCGGTTTCAACTGATTTTGAGTCCTTTAACAGGCCACAATTCCTAAATCGCAGTGCCTATATCTCCTCTATATTTTTGTTCTTTTTGTATATAATTGAGGCAAATCTTATGTTCAATATTTTTTTTACTCATGTTCCTCCACTTAAATATTGAAAACTAATATAATTGAGGCAGATCTTATGTTCATTATTTTTTTGCTCATGTTCCTCCACTCAAATATTATATTTTCAAATATCATTCAATTAAAGCAGTCAAAAAATATAAGGCATCGGATTCTTTTGTGATGATTTTTTCTTTGATTATATGTCAAAATCTAGGCTCAGTTTGGAACTTGAAAAAAGTTACAAAGAAAAAGTCATAGAAAAAAAAAAGAAAAAAATACTTTTCCTAGAAATTTATAGAACTTTATTTTCACACTTTGAGTTTTACTAATTAATATATTAATATTCTATAAAATAAAAAATAACATCAAATAAAGCTTTTCTTTTCTTGAAAAAAAATTTCAATCGTTTTTTGTTTCAATCCAAACAAGAAAAAATAGAATCTCTTGAAAAAATTTTCTTTTCTCTTTAAAAATCCAAGTTCCAAACAGAGTCTTAAAGTAGAGAAACGAAAAGAAAGCAAAAAACATAAAAAAAACTAAACAATAATCTGATCAGTACGATCATTGATATGGTCTTGTTATCTTTTAGCATCATAGTTGTTTTGCTTTCTTAATGGTCTAGTTTTCATGTCTCCCTTCCAAAATTCCTTGAAAATGCATGCGAGTACTACTTTATTCAAAACGTACGACAATAAAACATTGTTTTCTTATTTTTTTTTATTTTTCTATTTTATTTTTAACTGGGGAGTAAGGATTTCAACCGAAGATCGATCCTCCACATGCATTAGAAAGAAAAATAGTTACCCTGTACCATATTTTATTGTATACATATATATATGCTAATAACTTTGTAATGTGTTGTATACATATATATATATAGCGGTTATGGTGTAAAATCTTATATGCAATAATCAATCTAATATGCAATAGAATATAGGTTAATTAATACACCAACAAGGGTGAAAAAAACAATAAAAACTAAATATTGAACGAAATAATAATAATAAAAAAACAAAAGGACATACAAAATGTAAACTATAATACCGAAAACACAAAATAAAATAAGACACCAGATCAGGTAATAAAATGTCATTCTCCTTTTATTGCACATAAAATATAAGGTTTATAACATACGATACCATACTTGGTATATTACCTTCATACGACCAGTATATAGTTTTGATAATAATAATTATATATTAAGGTACGCTATAAGTATGCAGTGTACGTACGTAACACATGTATATACATACGCTGCCTGGAGAAGACTGTCTTAATAATATATATCTCGTTACACGAGTGTACGTACGAAGCCTCCCGCAGCCAACAGAATTGCGTTAGTAAAGCCTAGAGTACCAGCGACAAACGACAGAGTCGATCCCAGGATAGTTCCAGCGAAGGAGGTCGTGGAATTTATAAGAGACGTTGCATTTGCGACCACAATGCAGTTGAGTGGATTCACTGTGATGCTTGGGGGGAGGGTAATCGTGAAGACTCCATTTCCATTCGTTGTCACGACGGGGCCCACGGTGGTTCGACCCCCGTTGCAGGACAAGCTCACGTTGACCCCGGCCAACGGTGTGATGCCCAAGTTGAGTCCGGGCGACGTGACGTTATTAAGGAGACCGACGATGACGGTACCCGGCAATACTATTTGGGAATTGACGACTGAAGTTGTGGCGATGAGGAAGAAAGCGAAGAGGAGAAGTGAGTTGTGATATGCCATGATGACGATGAGGAGATTTTTATGATCTAAGGGTTTAGCTAATTTGGTGTTTGGTGTATAATGATTTACTTCGAGCTACAACTCATCTGGCCCTTAATTTATAGTTAATTTCCAAAACTAAAAGGGATCATTAATTGAATATTGCACAAGTTGGCCTTGCTTGGACCATGTACATATAACTAGGAGCAGCCAAAATTTAAAGGCATATATAGTGGTAAATATTTTTGAGCCCATTCTACTATGGTGCATGGGGGACATTTATTTAAAGTTATAGAGAAATCAGTTTTATTTTTCTTGCGGCTGTGATCTGATCATTTTCTAATTATCGGTGTTAACATATATTAACATGCTAAAATCTCTTCTTCTTTTTTTTTTTTCTCCTTTTGTTAAAGCTCAAAGTGACCCTGTAGGCCCGGTGCATGGTAAGTAAGGCTACTTTTGTTTGGCAGCACTAATTAGGAGGGCCGGAGCTAGGCGCAATTTATAGGTGAGGGAAAATAAGTGACTTTCCTTTTTTGGGCGCAGTTTTCTTTGCATTTAACCATGCAAGGAAAATGCTACAGACCCTTCTGTCTTCAATTCTGAACCTACATATCATAGCTGGTCCCATGGACTCCACTGCAATAGAGGATTAAAATCGGACTAACGCGTTCGTCTCTAATATTATTCCTCTAGTTATTATAAGGTATTAAGTGAGATCTTTTCTTAATTAAATTTTGAAAAATTTGTGCTACTCTTCTAGTGTAAAACGTCAGATGATATATTTGCATGTATTACTTCTCTATTAATAAAATTTCAACTTTGCATACCTCTAGTTTTAGGATGATGCATGCATGCATGCATGCATGTGACGACGTTAAAACTGAGAACCCCAAATGGTTAAATTAGACTTGCTAGTAGGACATGGCAAAGAGGACGGACAGGCCATGTTCAAGGCTAAGTACGTAGGCCTAGTACAGAAATGTAAAAGCCAAGCCCTGGCAAGGCTCCTGGCCCAGGCTCATTTCGAAAAAGAATTGTCTTCTGGAATGGAAAATTTATTGATATTTATTCAGTAATATTCTTCTCCAAAAACCATATTTTAATTAAGATGAGTAAAAATTGAGACACTTAAATCCTGCCCCAAAAAAACTTAAACTAGTGATGTCCAAACGAGAAAAATGTATGTTTCATTCCTTTTTAATTTCTTTCTAATAGAAAAATGACACATAAAAAATACATAAATATATCGGATCACTTACAAATATATCTTGTACTTTTTAAAACATTTAATCTCTTCTTAGAATTAAATTACACTTTATTCTTTTGAATAAGAACATAAGATCAATTTCATCTCTAAAAACATCTAGATTTCGGTAAAACTTTTTAATTTTTTAAACTTTTTTTCCCCATTTTTTCAAATTAATTTTGGATTTTTTAATTTCAGATTTTAATTTTTGTTTCCTATTAAAATGCAGTTGTTTAAAATGTAGGTAAGGGATAAGGAATTGTTCATTGAGGATGTTTTAATCTTTAAATTTAATTTCCAAATTAGATTAAATTTAGGGTATAATGTGCTATCATTATGTTTTGTTATGATTCTATA
Organism: Trema orientale; assembly: GCA_002914845.1. Classification (NCBI taxonomy): domain Eukaryota; kingdom Viridiplantae; phylum Streptophyta; class Magnoliopsida; order Rosales; family Cannabaceae; genus Trema; species Trema orientale. Next base: position 291,433 of record JXTC01000100.1, on the reverse strand, counting down.
ATATACTGTGATTTCCTTAAAATTAAATTAAACGGGCAAAAAAGAAAAGATGACTATTTAATTTCGACATTTTTATAGGGATGCGTCTGGGCCTTTTTTTTGCCCCTTAAGTAGGTTTACCTCTTCACTATTTTCGCGTGGTTAATTTGGTCTATAGCCTTTAAGTTCTTGGTTTTATGTTTCACTTTCTAGTTTCTTCTAATATTTACGTTTGTTTCATCTCTCTATCTAATGTTATTTGGTTTAAACAATTGTTTCAACTAATTGTTAAAGGCTGCATGCTTTAACTTCGATCGATTGTTGTAAAGACGAATTGATAAAAAACTATTTTTCTATTATTTAAATAGCCTTAGATTACATAATTAAATAAAAATAAAAATGAATAGACAAGACAAACTCTGGGCCAATTTGATGATTTTATTATTTCTTTTCACTAAAAAAAAAAAAAAATCATTCGGAGCCAACTTTTTAATCACAAGAAAAAAATTTTTCTGACGAATTAGAAATGATACTTAGTAATTAATAATTGAATTTTTTCTTCCTAAAAGATATTATTTAGTCATAAATTATCACTAATGTACTTTTTATCACTACTTTTTATATATAATAATAAAATTAATTGAAACTAAACGTATATTTAGTCACAAAAAATAGCATATATTACGACAAATTTTTAGCCATGGATTTTTTAGTCACAACGTAAAAATAGTAACATTCTTTTACTCACGAATTTTTTACTTTGAGTTTGTGACTATAAAGGTGAGTTTTTTATAAGTTTGCTAAGAAGCCAACCAACAACTGCATCACAGTGATGTATTTATACAAGACTCTGGAATCTAAGAAAAAGATATCAAAGAGAAAAAAAACTACAATTCAAAGCAAACGTGAGATCATGCCCCGTGACGCTCAATTTGCAATATAGAATCTAGTCATGATAGCTTGCACATCGAAATATTCCAATCACGATCAAAAAGCTAAAGAAATGGCCGAATCAATAGCCCTAGAGAAAGAAAAAAGTGGGGCGAGTATGGCAAAAAAAAAAAAAAAAGAAAGAAAACCAGTGAGAAGGAGAAGTGTGGAACTAAAAAAGAAGGGATTGTGAAAAGAAAGGAGAAAATAAAATTAGAGGATAATCAATTAAGGAATGATTATACGTATGCTAAGCGTTAATTAATTAAATTATAAATTTTAACATAAAGGTTGGTATCTAAAATAGTATAAAGATAGTTGAGAGAAGTGGAAATAGAGTAACCTATGAGTTTAAAAGATTCAATTGTCTCAACAAATAGTAATTCCTGATTTAACCTACAGACCTTATTAAAAAAAAAATAGACCATTGAAAATTCGACAAGAAATTTAATGGGATATTGTTTTTTTATGAGATAAAGAATGATTTTTTCTTGCAATAATAAAGAACCCCCCATTTTTTTTTGGAGATAATAAAGAACTAGATAATATTTTACATGCACTTTAATGAGTGTCTAGTATCTCATCCATCAGCAATATAGAGCCACTCATAATTTTAAGCATACATTTGTCAACTAATAGTAATATCCGAGATAACTTTTTATTCGAAAAGTAATAACAATAAAAGATAGTTATAAATTCCACAAGAAATGAAATATAAAAATGAGACCATGCCCCATAAAGCTCAATTTACAATATAGAACAACTCGCGGTAGCTTGCACATCGAAATATTCCAATCAAGATCAAAAAAGATAAAGAAGTGGCCGAATCGATAGCCCTAGCTAAAAAAAGAAAACGGAGGGGTGGGTATGGCCAAAAAAAAAGACAAAAAGAAAATCAGCGAGAGTGAGAAGTGTGGAACTAAAAATAAAGGGACTGTGAAAAGAAGAGAGAAAATAAAATTAAAGGATAATCAAGGAATAATAAAACGTATACTAAGCATTTATTAACTTATAGATTTTAACATAAGGGTTGGTCTCTAAAATAGTATAGAGAGAGTCGAGAGAAGTAGAAATAGAGTAACCCATAAGTTTAAAGGAGTCAACTGTCTCAACCAATAATAATGCATGACTTAACCTCTTTATTAAAAGAAACGAAAAAGATCGTTGAAAATTCTTCAAGAAATTAAATGAGATATTATTTTTTCCAGAGATAAAGAACTATTTGTTCTTGCAATAATAAAGAACTCTTTTTTTCCCTTGAGATAATAAAGAAGTACATAATGTTTTACACAATTTTAAAAGTGTCAACTGTTTCATCATCCGCTAGCATTAAATCCACTCATAAGTTTAAACATGCATTTCTCAATAGTAATACCTGAGGTAATCTTTTTATTCAAAAAATAATAGCAATAAAAGATAGTTGAAAATACTATCAGAAATGTTAAGGAGAGCTAATTGATGCCTAATTATAATTAGCCAGTAGTAGACGGACACATTATGTAATAATTGACAGTACTAGTAGTGCCCTATAACATTAAAAGTGCAAAGTTATGGGGTATCATTAGTTCCCAACATAATATTTTACAGGCACTTTAAAGAATGTCAACTGTCTCATCCACTAGATAATATTTAAGGAGTGTATTACGAGATAACCTTTAACAATGTATTACTATTTTTTTGAGATAATAAAGAACCAGATAATATTTTATGCGCACTTTAATGAGTGTCAACTATCTCATCCACTAGCAATAGAGCCACTCATAATTTTAAACATGCATTTGTCAACCAATAGTGATACCCGAGATAAACTTTTATTCAAAAAATATAACAATAAAAGATAGTTCAATATTCTACGAGAAATGTTAAGGAGAGTTAGTTGATGTCTAATTATAATTAGCCAATAACAGATGAATACACCATTTAGTAATTAACACTGGTGGTGCCCTATAACATTAAAAGAGAAAATTAGCGTGAATGAGAAGTGTAGAACTAAAAATGAACTAAAATTCAGCATTGCTCTTTTAATGTTATGGGGTATCACTAGTGTCAATTACTACATGATGTGTCTATTTTTTATTGGCTAATTATATTTAAACATTAACTAGCTCTCCTTAATATTTCTTGCAGATTTTTCAACTATCTTTTATTGTTATTATTTTTGGAATAAAAGGTTATCTTGGGTATTACTATTGGTTGACAAATGCATGTTTAAATGTATGAGTGGCTCTATAGCTAATCGATAAGACAATTGGCACTCATTAAAGTGCGTATAAAATATTATCTAGTTCTTTATTATCTCAAGAACAAAATAGTAATACAATTTTTGGTCAATTTTGGTCATTCTCTTTAGAGAGAGTTCAAAACTAGGAATTTATTACTCAAAACTTACCTAATATCTCAAGGTACCAAATAAAGAGTATTTGTTGGTCTAGAACTCATTTCATTGTATCTAGCACCTAGTTTTCCTAAATTACAAAATGACCAAAATTGACTGAAAATTGCCATTTGGGAAAACTAGGTACTAGATACAACGAAATGAGTTCTAGACTAACAAATACTCTTTATTTGGTACCTTGAGATACTAGGTAAGTTTTGAGCAATAAATTCCTTGTCTTGAACTCTCTCTAAAGAGAATGACCAAAATTGACCGAAAATTACCAATTGGAAAAACTAGGTGCTAGATACAACAAAATAAGTTCTAGACCAACAAATACTCTTTATGTTTTGAACTCTCTCCGAAGAGAATGACCAAAATTGACCGAAAATTATCTTTTGGGAAAACTAGGTGCTAGATACAACGAAATGAGTTCTAGACCAATAAATACTCTTTATTTGGTACCTTGAGATATTAGGTATGTTTTGGGCAACAAACTCCTTGTTTTGAACTCTCTCCAAAGAGAATGACCAAAATTGACCGAAAATTGCCTTTTGAGAAAACTAGGTGCTAGATACAACGAAATGAGTTCTAGACTAACAAATACTCTTTATTTGGTACCTTGAGATATTAGGTAAGTTTTGGACAACAAACTCCTTGTTTTGAACTCTCTCCAAAAAGAATGACCAAAATTGACCGAAAATTGCCAATTGGGAAAACTAGGTGCTAGATACGATGAAGTGAGACCGAAAATTGCCATTTGGGAAAACTAGGTGCTAGATACAATGAAATGAGTTCTAGACCAACAAATACTCTAGAACTAATAATACCCCATAGCATTGTTCTTTTATTGTTATAGGGCACACTATATCAATTACTACATGGTGCGTCCATCTGTTATATATTGGCTAATTATAATTAGACATCAACTAGCTCTCCTTAATATTTCTTGTAGAATTTTCAACTATCTTTTATTGTTATTATTTTATAAAATTAGTTATCTCAGATGTTACAATTAGTTAACAAATGCATGTTTGAACATATGAGTAGCTCTATTGCTAATCGATGAGACAATTGACACTCATTAAAGTACGCATAAAATGTTATCCAGTTCTTTATTATCCCAAGAAAAAAATAGTAATACACTCTTTAAAGATTAATTATCACGTAATACACTTTTTAAATATTATCTAGTGGGTGAGACAGTTGACACTCTTTAAAGTGCCTGTAAAATACCGATTTTTATGACTAATTTTTATTCATAAAATTTATCTATTTTATGTATAAAATATTTGTGATTTACATTTTTCGAAAAATAAGTACAAAAATAAGTATTTATGGAATAAAAATAAAAAACAAGTATTTAAGAAAAAATGCTTAGGAAAGCGAGTATTGAGGAATTTTTTCCTTAATTGTAATTAGTTATTAACAGAGAAACATGTTAAGGCAACATTGGTGCCCCTGCATTACTCTTTTTCCTTAGTTAAAGAAGTAGATTTTTTTTTCCCTAGATGATAAATAACAAAGATATTAGTTTACGCGCGTTTAACAAGTGAAAATTAATCAATTGTCTTAACTATTGATCCACGATTTACCGGACAAATTTTGTAACAAATGATTCATGCACAAAAAATTAACTTTTTTCTCCATGCAGTGTATTTACGCACGTACACCGTTATTTTAATAACCTACCTTAGTCATTCTTATGGTCAAAACTATTTATTGGTCGCATAATAGTATATAACAAGTTTGTATAGTACTATGTTCCAAGCAAAAGGATAAAAAAAAAGTATATATAGCATTATGACCATATATTTTATGTGCAATAAAGAAAATATTTTGTTAGCTCTAGTGTAAGGGTGGCAATATGGGTCAGACACGACAACACGACTCGAAACCCGCATGAAATAAATGGGTTTGGATTTTGTCTAAATAGGTTCGGGTCATTTTCGAGTTGACCCGTCTAACCCCGTTTATTAAACGAGTCATTTTCGGGTTGACCCGCCTTATCCGAAAATAACACGATTCATCTCGTTTAAATTCTATTATTATTTAATTATTTATCTGTTTTGGTTTTTATTGGCTATTTGGATTGGTGTTTGTCTTAGTGTAGACTTCACCATACTAGATTAGGAAAAGGAACCCTAACTTAAAGTCTAACTATCTTTCTTTCTCGAAAAAATAGATCTGCCACCTACCCACTGTGTTTGAGATTGTCCCTCAGACTCTCCCTCTTTCTCTCATCTCATATTTTCGCCATTTTAAATCTCCTCTAAGTTAGTCCAAAGATCATTGTTTCAATTGCTTATCATTTCTGTTGCTCTTCTCGGACTCACATCTAGGTACGATTTTTTTGTTTTTTTGTTTTTTATTTTCAAATATGTGATTTCTTTTCATTATTTTTTTTTAATGGGTTTGATTTTGCTTGATTCCTGCATCACTTTTTTTTTTTTCTTCCATGGAGAAAATAACTTGTGAAATCCTAAATGCTAATTGATATTATCTTGATAGGGGTGATCATCGGTCAATTATAACCAACAAAAAATCAAGTAAAACTCCATATTTAACAACTGTTAGCTGAATAGCTCCTCAAAACACAATAATGATCTTAAGTCAAAACAAATTCATAGTAACACAAATAAATAATTGTTCTCCAAAACTGATCCCCAAAAATTGACAAAAAGCATTACAATGAAAAAAAGAAGCAACAATCTACAAGTTTAAAGATTGAAAGTGAAAGAGGAATTAAGATTCAAAAGCTATATATAACACAGTAATTGAAAACTTCAACCCACAGTAAATCTAGTAATCTACATATATAATATTAGTAAATAGAGAGATCAAATACTGTATTGAGAAGGAGATCTGGCGATGAGATTGACACAAGTTGATGCTTCCTTATTTGAGACTTGAGAGTGGCGACGCTAGAATTAGAAGAGCTACTGAGGGGTTTTATTATTTAGCTTATGATTTATTGTATATAGGAAAGATGATATACGACCCATCTAGGAAGTTGAAAATGTAAAGCCTTGATTTTTGGGCTTTGGGGAATTGAAATGGGAAGGGCCCAAAAAACAATCAAAAGGCAATGGTAAAAGTCTAAAAGAAAGGCCCAAAAACAATTAGAGGCTATTGAAAAGAATTATTTGCTAGTTTAGTTTAATTCTTTTTGTTATTGTCAATACATTAATTTTCTGAAATATATATCTATATCACACACATATATATATTATTAAAACTAAAGCTTGTAATTGGATATTGGTCTATGTATAATGAATTCTTTTTCCTCTTCTTTATGTGTAGAATGAACAATGAACCGATTAATATTGATTTGGGTGATGATGAAAGCCATGATGAGTTTGAGTCAGGAAGTGACACTAAGTCTAATTATCAGCCAACCCATAAGAGGAAACTAACCTCACAAGTTTGGAATCATTTTGACGTGCTTCCTATTGGTGAAGACAAAAAGCAAAGGGCTAAGTGCAAGAAATGTGGAATAGTGTATCTTTTGGATAGTAAGTATGGAACAGGTAACTTAAAATGCCACCTTGAATCTTGTGTTAGAAGATATACTACTAATATAGGTCAGCTAATAATATCACGTGAAATTACTCTTCATAGTCATAAAGTTGATCCTGAAAAATTTTGTGATTTGATGACTCAAGCTATGATAAAGCATGACTTGCCTTTTCAATTTGTTGAGTATGAAGGAATCATAGCTTTTTTTGAATATGTGTGTCCTGATATAATACTAGTATCTAGGAACACTGCCAAAGCTAATACTCTTAAAGTTTACAGTAAAAAAAAAGACAAGAATCAGGGGTTTGTTAAAGATTGTTCCAGGTAAAATTTGTTTCACATCTGATAAGTGGTCTTCTTTAACTAGTGATGAGTATATTTGTCTAACTGCACACTACGTAGATACTGATTGGAAGTTACAAAAAAAGTTTTGAACTTTAATTTTATGCCACCTCTACACAATGAAATAACACTATCTGAAAAGCTTTATAGCATGTTTTGTGAATGGGGGGTTGAAAATAAGGTTTTTAGTATGACTTTAGACAATGCTACTACAAATGATGCTTCAATTGACATGTTGAAAGAACAACTAGATTTGAAAGTATTTCTACTTTGCAATGGTGACTTCTTTCACATGAGGTGTTGTGCACGTATTCTAAATCTGATTGTGTAGGATGGATTGAAGAAAATTGATACTTCAATTCTTAAGATATGTGATATTATCAAATATCTTAAGTACTCACTAGTTAGGAAGCAAAAATTTGAAGAGTGTGTCAATTTAGTGTCAATAGGTAGGAAAAAAGGATTGTGCCAAGATGTGAATATAAGATGGAACTCTACCTATCTAATGCTTAAGAGTACTTTATGTTACCATCGTGCTCTTCAACATTTAGATTTGAGTGATTTGAACTATAAACATTGTCCTTCAATATAAGAATGGGAGAAAATTGAAAGGATTACAATGTTTTTGAAAATATTTTATGATGCAACTCTTGAATTCTCTGGCTCAAAGTATCCTACAGCAAATTTATACTTTCCTGTCATTTATAAGTGTTGTCTAACTTTAAAGCACTACAAAGAGGAGAGTGATGATGTATACATGAGGTTTATGGCATCTCGTATGTGGACAAAATTTCAAAAATATTGGTTCGAGTTTAATGTGACATTGGCCATAGCATGTATTTTGGATCCTCGGTACAAGCTGAAAACGGTTAAATTTGTGTATAAAAAGATTTATGAAAATAATTTTTTAGAGCCATTTGAGAAAGTAAAAGAGAAGTTGGAGCTTTTGTTCAATGAATATAAATCTCAATTAGCTGCAAGTTCGACAATTTCTTCACAACAAACTAGCTTTGTTAAACTTGAACGACGTGTGGGAACCATCGATGATGAAGCTTTCAAGGTATATGTTAGTGTTTAATAATTTACATATATTATTTCCTTGGTGCTATGTGTATACAGATGCTTAATTATGTATTCTTTGATTTAGGAATTTGATGAGATGGATTTGGAGCTTTCTTCTTCTACTCAGAAAACACAATTAGAGCTTTACTTGATGAGCCAAGATTTGAAAGAAATTCAGATTTAGATATCCTTGCCTTTTGGAAATCTAATCAATTTCGTTACCCTGACCTATCTAAGATGGCTCGTGATGTCTTGAGTATCCCCATTTCAACAGTCTCTTTTGAGTCTACCTTTAGTATTGGTGGGCACGTGCTTGATCAGTATCATAGTACACTTAAACCTACAACTGCTGAAGCAATTACCTGTACAAGAGATTAGTTATTTGGTAAAAAAAATAATATTGTACTTTTTATTTTATAGTGTGATTCTATTTTTCTATGTTAACTAAATTAACTTTCATATTTTTTAATGTAATTTTCAATTCTTTCTATAGGCTGAAGTAATGGATGAGCTCACAAAAGATGTTTGCCAACTTAGCTCGTGTGATGATGAAAATGCTGCTCAAAGTTTAAGTTCTGTTGCGCTTGAAAAATAACTTCAGGAAAAATGTTATAATTTATGCTTATTAGGACCAATTTATGTCTGGATTATATTTTTACATTTTTATTTGGACTTTTCATGCTTTGGATTATGGTTGGATTTTGTGTGTCATACAGGTTAAATAGTGTTAAAATGGTCAAATGGGTGTTAAACGTGTCAAACAGGTATTAAATGGGTTAAATAGGTGTTAAACAGGTTAAATAGGTATTAAACGGGTCAAACGGGTTAACACAATACGACACGATACGATACGACCAGTTTATAAATGGGTTAGACAGGTCTTGTCGTGTCAAACTGTGTATAAACATATTGTGTTTGGGTTCTAACTTTTGACACGATTAATAAATGGGTCGTGTTCGTGTCAGAGGTTTACCTGTAATGCATGGACCTCGACATGACACGAACCCGACATACGAACACGAATTGTCACCCTTACTCTATTGTCTTATTTTAGTCTTTGCTTTTTGGGCGTATAAACTTATATTATGTTGCATATGATATTTGATTATTGGATAAGATTTTGTATTGTAACTACTATATATGTATACACTAGAGTACAAGCCTTTTATTGAATGAGAGTATAGGGATAAGATGAACTCTATATATATACATATAGTGAGTTTTCAATGAGTACTTTTATTTTTCTCTATGGGTGGGCATGTTTTTTCCTTTTTTTTTTTTTAAATGGAAAAGTCCCTTTTTATCAATGAATTGAATTGTCTTTTAACATAAGACGAAATAAATAAAGGACAAGTATCAACCCAGTACATATCACCTGTTGAAATAGAAGCCATCCTTGCTAGTTCACGGGCCACCATATTACTTCTATGAGAAATATGTTGACACGAGCCACCACCAACAAATTAAGTAATGACTTAACATCATCAAAAATGAAATCAACAGGAGGAGTATGAGACTTAAGCCTCTGAATGACTTTGAGCACATCACACTCTAAGACAGCAATAGAGATTCCCCACTCTAGACAACATTGAAAAGCTTTATGAATAGCTAGAAGTTCTGCATCCACTGCTGAGAACAAACTAAAGAGACGCAATGAAGCTGCAGAAAGAACAATGCCATTACAAGAAAGATTACTGCCAGCTATAACAAAACTAATACCAGTCACATTGCTGCCAGCTATAGCTGATGCATCTGTATTGAGTTTTAAACTGCTAGGTGAAGGACGTTGTCAAAAAGGAAGTGATGATGAATTCAGATCCTTTTCAACGATCAAAGAAGAAGTGTACGTAGCAATATATTCCCGCAAGAAAGATTCAATAAAGATTGCCTGAGCTTCAACAGACTTAGCAGTAGCACCATGGACAACCTTATTACATTTAGACCAGATGCTCCACAGACAAACACAAAAGACTTCAAATCTACCTTTCTCTGAACTCCAAAAAATTCCTAGCAAAGTTTCAGCTAAATCATCGTGTACTGTAGCCTTGATTAATGCCCACAAACCAAATTTCTTCCAAACCTCCTTAGTAGCAGCACAAGAAAATAGAGCATGTAGAAGAGGTCCAGAATCGCCACAACAAGAACACAAGGAATCTACATTTAACTTTTTGCAAATTAACCATGAAAGACTCTCCAAATAAAACCCGAATTTTTGGAAGAATTTGTAGTTTCCAAATATTATTCCACCAATTATAAAAGGAGCTAGAGCAAGAAGTGGAACAAATAAATTTCTAATTTAGGAGTAACTTATAGCTGTTCTTAACCAAATACTCACCCTTCTCTTCAAAATGCCAAACAAGATAATCTTCTTGACCAACAATGCTGAGTGGAATTGAAAAAATAAGATCATAATCCATAGGGATAAAAGTGTCGACGACATAGTTGAGATTCCAGCAACCCAGAGTAAGAATTAAATCACTCACATGCACTGTCAAAGACGGAGGAGCAGTAACCGATTTTAAAGTAAAAGGCCTTGGTAGCCAAGGATCCTTAAAAGCATTAATAGAACTGCTATTGCCAACCCTCCACTGCAACCCTTGTTTAATCATTTTACGTCCCCACAAAATACTTTTCCATAAATAAGGACAGCCTTGCTTTTCTCGAGCAGTGACGAAAGATTCGTCATTAAAATTTTAACTTTTCAAAATTCTTTCGGCCAAAGAGTTAGGTTTACAGATCAGGCGCCAAGCTTTTTTAGCTACTAAGGATTGATTGAAAAGTTGTAAGATCCTAAAGCCAAGTCCTCCCATTATTTTTGGCAAGCAAATTTTAGACCACTGAACCTATGCAATTTTGTGATTATTCCCATCAGATCCCCACCGAAACCTGAACATTATCGATCAAAGATCTTCACAAAAAGAAACTGGCAGCTTGAATATACTCATGACATAGCTAGGAATAGCTTGAAGAACTGATTTAATAAGAACTTTCCGACCTCCCATAGAAAACAAACTTCCTCTCCAACCATAGGTATGTTTCCAAACTTGTTCTTTGATTTGAGCAAAAGTTGTTTTCGTGTTTCTCCCAACCACTGTAGGAATCCCCAAATACGTATCATGAGACACAACGTCAGGTAATCTCAAAATCTGTATCAAAGACAATCTATCTGAACTGCAAACATTCGGGCTGAAGATAATGGCAGACTTATCCTGAGGCATCCTCATATATCTTTAAAATATTACAAATGGCCAAAAAATCCTCCTTTTTTGCCCTAGAAAAGACAAGCAAATTATCGGCAAAGAAAAGATGGCTAACACGAAGGCCAGCATAAGTACACTGCATGCCAACAATTTTCTAGTCCACACTTGAGAAAATAGAGAAGAAAGAGCTTCTACATATAAAAGAAAATGAAAAGGTGAAAAGGAGCAGCCTTAATGACCTCTTATAGGAAAACCTCGTCCTCTGGCAATGCCATTAACGACAAAAGCAAAGCTGGAAGTAAAGATGTAATCCATCATTAAACAGATCCAATGTGAGGAAAAGCCCATACAAGATGTAATCTTCTTCACAAACACCCATTCTACTCTATCATATACCTTACTCATCTCCAATTTGAGTGCTAAGAAACCTTTCTTCCCATTGTTACATTTTCCAATTGAATATAACAGTTCAAAGGCTGCAATAACATTGTCGGTAGTTAGTCTATCTGGAACAAAAGTTTTCTGGTTACCAGTAATCAAATCTCAAAGCACTAACATTAACTTATCAGTTATTATTTTCGTAAGTAATTTAAAGACCACGTTACATAAACTAATAGGTCTAAAATCAGCTACTACTTCTGGGGAAGGTTTCTCCGGGACTAACACCAAATTCGTATAATTCACCGCTTTGATAGACAGTCCACCATTAAGTACACCCAAGCAAGCTTCTGAAACTTTTTTCCCAACCATATCCCAAAATTTCTGATAAAAGATCGCAGAAAAACCATCAGGTCCTGGTGCCTTCTTTGGTCTCATTTTAAAAAGAGCCCTACGAATATCATCCCTATTGAAAGGATGTTCTAATAATTGTATGTTCTCATGTGACAAATGGGACTTTTTATGGCATCTTGCTTGATGGAGGATATTCTCACTAGGATTCGAACTGAGGAAAATATCTCTGAAATAATCCTCTAACACGTCAACAGTCTTATCAGTTTCCTGTTGTCAGTTACCATACTTGTTTTTTAAATAATGAATCATATTTTTCCTTCTTCGATTGGAAGCCTTCTCATTAAAATAGAGTTTCGATCTCCTGAAAATAACCACTCAGCCCTGGATCTTTGTCTCCAACTTCTCCATACAATAAAACCTTAATCTGCTTCTCAACAGATTTAATTTCATTCAAACAGCTTGCTGCCCAGGAATCATCGAAAAGCCAAGCTAAATGTTCTTGCTTCTTCTTTAACTCAATCCTCCACTACCCAAAATGAAATTTGCTCCATTCAGAAAAAGCATTGCCAGATACTTTCAATTGAGATGCTATGGCCACGAAAGGATCATTAACATTAGAATCAAATTCGTCCTAGTTTTGATTTACCACATCAAAACAATCTTCCAATTTTAATAAGAAAAGCTCAAAATGAAAATGACACTTCACTTTATTTAGCATAGTATCAGTAAGTTTTTCCAATTTGAGGAGCACAGGTCTATGATCTGAAACTGAGAAGTCTAAATTCTCTACAAGCACAGATGAAAATAGATTGCCCCAGTCATCATTACAGACAAATCTATTAAGCCTTTCCTGGATATTTGCATCCCAAACTCTCTTATTATTCCACATAATTAAAGGACCTGAAAAACGCAAATCATGAAGATTATAATCGGAGAGAGCTAACCTGAAATTAATGATTGTTGAAAGAGACCGATCATTACCTCTAATTTTTTCCGAGAGGGAAGTGTTAGAATTTTGGCTTGTTAGCTTTTGTAATAGTTTTGTACTTTGTCCCACATTGCTTGTGTATGAATATTTGGGGTCTACAGTTGGCTATAAATAAAGCCTTCTGTAATTGGTTTTAGTCATCCCAAAATTAGTTTCCCTATTGGTGAGGACCTTTATTCCTAAGGACCTCCATAGTTTTGTTTTTGCCCCTTTTCCCATTTGTTTATGGGATTTTGCATTATAGCACAGATTTTGTACTTCCTCTTTTTGAAATTAGTGAAGTGGTCAGCAATGCCCCGAGGACGTAGGTAATTTGCGAACCTCGCTAAATTTTGTGTTCTCTTTTATTTTTGCATTTAGTATTTTCTGCCCATTTTCTGCTTTCATTAATTTCAGTAGCTAGTTGGTAGTTTATATTTAATATTATCTTAGTATTAAATATAGGCATTTGGAGTAGTTGTGCTTCCGCTGCACAACAAGTGGTATCAGAGCAGCAGGTTCGTCCTAGGCTTTGTTTGGTAGCTATTTGAAATATTAGCAGAAATGTCAGAATTTTCGTCAATGCCGGCAAAGACGAAGACTGTGACTAGTGCAAAAATCGATGTGGAGAAATTTGATGGCCGAAATAACTTCGGCTTGTGGCAGTGCGAGGTATTGGATGGTTTATGTCAACAAGATTAGGATATTGCTCTGGAGGAGACGAAACCGGAGAAGATGGATGATAAAGAATGGGAAAGGATCAATCGTCAAGCTTGTGGTACGATCCGCTCATGTCTTTGTAGAGAACAGAAGTATCCATTCATGAAGGAGACTTCTGCAAGTAAGCTGTGGAAGGTGCTCGAGAACAAATACGTGAAGAAGAGCAATGAGAACTGGCTATACTTGAAGAGGAGACTTTTCCGCCTCCAGCTGAAGCCTGGTACAACTATTGGTGACCACATTGATACGTTCAACCAGTTGATTGCAGACTTGTTGAATTTGGATGAAACCTTCAAAGATGAGGATAAAACAATGTTGCTGATTGGGTCCCTTCCTGATGAGTTAGATCATCTCTGTATTACGTTGCTTCATGGGAAGGAAAAATTGTCCTTCGATGAAGTGAGTGCTGCATTGTACAATCATGAGATTCAGAAGAAAGATCAGAAGAAGGATAGGGACATTCCAGCAGAAGTGCTTACAGCCAGGGGACGAAGTCAAAGCCGTAAGCAGGAGAAAAAGGGTAGATCTCGTTCGAAGGGAAGACCTGGCAAGGATGAATGTGCCTTTTGTCATGAGAAAGGGCATTGGAAGAAAGATTGTCCGAAGTTATAGAATAAAGGCAAGGGCAAGGCTACTTCTGATACATATGTAGCTGAAGTTGAAGATGATGAGTCAGATTTTGCTCTAGTTAGTCAGCCGACGACGTCTCAGCGTGGCGAGTGGATTTTAGATTCGGGTTGTACTTACCATATATATCCTCACAAGGAGTGGTTCTTCAACTTTGAAGAGCTAGATGGTGGAGTTATTTACATGGGTAATGATGAATCATGTAAAACAGCTGAGGTAGGTTCAATTCGATTGAAGAATCATGATGGATCGACTAGAGTTTTGACAGATGTTCGGTATGTACCGAAATTGAAGAAGAATCTCATCTCTTTGGGAGCCTTAGAATCCAAAGGCTTCACTATGTCTATACGAGATGGAATTTTGAAAGTCACTTCAGTCTCTTTGGTGGTGATGAAAGGTACGAGAAGAAATAACTTGTATTACTACAATGGTAGTACAGTTATTGGATCAGTTGCTGCAATTTCTGAAGATGATAAAGCTTCAGAAATTACCAGGTTATGGCATATGCATTTGGGACATGCAGGGGAGAAAGCTTTCTTTAGTTTAGTGAAGCAAGGCTTACTGAAAGGAGCGAAGCCCTGCAAGTTGGACTTTTGTGAATACTGTGTTCTGGGAAAACAGACAAGAGTGAAGTTCGGCACAGCAATTCATAATACTGAGGGTATTCTGGATTATGTTCATTCAGATGTGTGGGGACCTACCAAGATAGCTTCTTTGGGAGGTATGCACTATTTTGTTACTTTTGTCGATGATTTTTCCAGAAGAGTTTGGGTGTATGTAATGAAGAATAAAGATGACGTGCTTGAAGTTTTCCTTAAATAGAAAAAGATGATTGAGACTCAGACGGGCAGAAAAAAAAAACGACTTCGATCCGATAACGGTGGAGAATATAGGAGCGATCCATTTTTGGGAGTTTGCCAGTCTGAAGGGATTGTACGTCACAGAAAAACACCACAGCAGAATGGGGTGGCAGAACGCATGAATCGGACTTTGCTGGAGAAGGTTTGGTGTATGTTGTCCAATGCTGAGTTGGGCAAAGCTTTTTGGGCTGAGGCAATTACGTATGCGTGTCATCTCGTTAATCGTTTACCATCGACTGCAATTGGAGGCAAAACCACTCTTGAGGTATGGTCTAGAAAACCTGCTAGTGATTATGATTCTTTACATGTCTTTGGTTCCACTGCCTATTATCATGTGAAAGAATCCAAGTTGGATCCGAGAGCCAAGAAAGCATTATTTATAGGCATCAGCTCAGGTGTAAAGGGATATCGACTTTGGTGTCTAAGTTCGAGGAAGATTTTATTTAGCAGGGATGTTACTTTTGATGAGTCTGCCATGTTGAAGAAGGTAACAGAAGACCAAGAGAAGACCATTAGTATTCCGCAACAGGTGGAGCCTAGTCGGCAGCAGGTGGAGTTTGAGAAAATGACAACAGTAGACCTGGCTAAATGTTGTTGAAAATAGTGGTGACACTCTATTGGCAGAGGAGGATACTGAAGATGAAGAAGAGGTTCCGACCCAAGAGCCTCAACAGCAGCAAGAATCAATTGCACAAAATAGGCCAAGACGTGAAATTTGTAAACCTGGTCGATTTGTTGATATAGTGGCCTATGCACTTCCCATTGTAGATGATGATGTTCCTTCCACGTACAAAGATGCAGTCAAAAGTTTACAAAATGAACAGTGGAAGAAAGCAATGGAGGAAGAAATGCTGTCTCTTTAGAAGAATGAAACTTGGGAGCTAGCTCAACTACCGAAGAACAAGAAGGCAATTGGGTGCAAATGGGTATATACAAAGAAAGATGGATTTCCTGATAAAAATGATGTTCACTTCAAGGCAAGATTGGTGGCAAAAGGCTACGCTCAGTTGGAGGGAATTGATTATAATGAGGTATTTTTTCCAGTTGTTAAGCATTCCTCCATTAGAATTTTGTTAGCCTTGATAGCGCAGTTGGATCTTGAACTAGTTCAATTGGATGTGAAAACCGCGTTTCTATACGGTGATTTGGAAGAGGAAATCTATATGTCTCAGCCAGAAGGATTCAAGGTTGCTGGAAAAGAAAATTGGGTTTGCAAACTGAAAAGATCGCCTTATGGTCTGAAACAGTCGCCAAGGCAGTGGTACAAGCGATTTGATCGGTTTATGATGGGTCAGAAGTACACAAGAAGCAAGTTCGATAGTTGTGTGTATTTTCACAGGCTACGAGGTGGGTCTTTCATTTATCTACTCTTGTATGTTGATGATATGTTGATAGCTTCGAAGAGTCAAGAAGAAATTAAGAAGTTGAAGACTCAGTTGAATCAAGAGTTTGAGATGAAGGATCTCGGTGAAGCGAAGAAGATTCTCGGTATGGAGATTAGCAGAGATAGAGGGAAAAGCAAGGTAAGTTTGACTCAGAAGCAATATCTGAAGAAGGTATTACAGTGTTTTGGTATGACTGAACAATCAAAATCTGTTAGTACACCGCTTGCTCCTCATTTCAAGCTTAGTGCGTCTTTGTCCCCGAGTACAGATGCAGAGCGAGAGTACATGTCACAAGTTCCGTATTCGAATGCGGTTGGTAGCTTGATGTATGCGATGGTGTGTACGAGACCCGACATTTCACATGTAGTTGGAGTTGTGAGCAGGTATATGCATGATCCGGGTAAAGATCATTGGCAAGCTGTGAAATGGATTCTAC
The DNA here is from genome assembly GCA_002914845.1 of Trema orientale. Lineage (NCBI taxonomy): Eukaryota > Viridiplantae > Streptophyta > Magnoliopsida > Rosales > Cannabaceae > Trema > Trema orientale. Next base: position 274,300 of record JXTC01000100.1, on the reverse strand, counting down.
GGTACTTATTGAAGACTGTAGATGTTGATTTGGTTTTTGAGTGGGATGATAGACTTGGTCAGTCTGTAGTTGGATATATTGATTCCGATTACGATGGTAATTTGGATAAACATCGATCAACTACTGGATATGTATTCATATTTGCAAGAGCACCAATCAGTTGGAAGTCTACTTTACAGTCTACAGTTGCTTTGTCTACTACAGAGGCAGAGTACATGGCAGTTACAGAGGCTGTGAAGGAAGCTATTTGGTTACAAGGATTACTGGAAGAGCTGGGAGTTGTTCAGGAGCATGTCTGTATTTATTCTGATAGTCAGAGTGCCATTCACTTAGCGAAGAATCCAGTATACCATGTACGTACAAAGCATTTTGATGTCCGACATCACTTTGTGCGAGAGATTATTGATGAAGGAAAGATACTGCTTCAGAAGATTGGGACTGCTGAGAATCCTGCGGATATGATGACCAAGGTGGTGACATTGATCAAGTTCAATCATTGTTTGGACTTGATCAATATCCTGCAAGTTTTATGGTGCCTTTTGGTGCATAAAGTGGCGTTGCTATAATGGATAGAGGATACGGAAAGTGGGGAAATTTGGGTGGGACCTGTTAACTTGCCAAGATGGAGATTGTTAGAATTTTGGCTTGTTAGCTTTTGTAATAGTTTTGTACTTTGTCCCACATCACTTGTGTATGAATATTTGGAGTCTGCAGTTGGCTATAAATAAAGCCTTCTGTAATTGGTTTTAGTCATCCCAAAATTAGTTTCCCTATTGGTGAGGACCTTTATTCCTAAGGACCTCCATAGTTTTGTTTTTGCCCTTTTTCTCATTTGTTTCTGGTTTTTTGTATTATAGCCCAGATTTTGTATTTCCTCTTTTTGAAATTAGTGAAGTGGTCAGTAACGCCCCGAGGACGTAGGTAATTTGCCGAACCTCGCTAAATTTTGTGTTCTCCTTTATTTTTGCATTTAGTATTTTCTGCCCATTTTCTGCTTTCGTTAATTTCAGTAGCTAGTTGGTAGTTTATATTTAATATTATCTTAGTATTAAATATAAGCATTTGGAGTAGTTGTGCTTCCGCTGCACAACAGGAAGCAACTTCATTAAAATCCCGGCCACATAACCAAGGATAATAATTTAGCTGTTTAAGTTGTCTAAGGAGCTGCCACAAAAAATGACGACCCATAGCTTTTGGATTTCCATAAAAACCTGTGAATCTCCACTATTTCCCATTCAGAAACTTGACATTAGCATCCATATGACCCTTTGTAAATGAGCCAATAGTGAAATCCCATTCTGAATCCCAAAGCAACATTAATCCTTTACTCTTACTAACACAATCAACAACAAAACCACCGGGAAAGCCAAGCTAAAATTTCAAATTGTTTGCCCTCAATCCTGCAAGTTTAGTTTCGAATAATAAAACTAAACCCGGGAAACTTTACATAAAATGTTACGTAAAGCAATCAACGTCCTAAGGTTTCCCAGTCCCTAGATGTTCCAACATAGACAACTTGTATCCGTTGGTGATCCATCTGCACCATACGATTCGTTGTTGAACATGAAATATTGGATTCATATACTGAGAATTTCTGATGCTTCTATGAAACTACCTCCCCATCACCTTCTAAAAATAACTTCGTTTTAGAACCTATGTTTGGATTCTAACCAGAACTAGAAGTAGTAGCTTTTTTTCCTTTCTTCTTGGTGGGAGAAACCTTTGGAGATGTCTCCTGTAGGAAACACTTCTGACGAGGACTTTAAAGAAAGGCCTAGACACAGATAAGTTTGCCTCACAGAATCCCTTTTGTAATTCCTACAAATTCCTTTCTTCGACGTCGTCCTTCTTTTTCATGCTAAGGTTTCCTTGAAAGTTTTACCTAAAGCTGACTCTCCTCAATCGAAACAGAATGTTCTTTATTCATAATTTGATTCCTACTAATGGTCTCCATAAGCTTGTCAGTGTCGTTCATTGAAGCCATTGACAATGCATTTTCCTTAACTGCTTCCCTAGTTTGATATAGCCCGACCATATCAATTAATTGTCGGACCGTAATTCCTTTTGATTTATCAGCCAGAGGTTGAACGTCAGCGTCTATCTACTTATTTTGATCACTCAAAGAGACATTCTCTCGATTTACTACGATTGCTGCCTTTAGCTTATCTTGCTCCATCTCCTCTTCATATTCCCTTACCTCTCTAATATGAGGTTGATTGTCTGGTTCCGAATCAGGTTATATAGAATTAAAAGTATCTTCATGTTTAGAGTAGAAAACCAGAGCATAACGTTTATTGGCATATGTTTCTTCATACATCTTCTGACGCTCAACTTTTGTTTTCGGAATTGTAGGTCAGGGAGGTTGAGCCCTAGGCCAATTTCCATACCTAAAATTTTTTTTCGACACACCATTCTCATTATCATCATCTTTTCTTAAACATTCTCTTACCTGATGTCCCATAATCCTTCAATAGAAATAGAAATTTGGTAATCTTTCGTATTGTAAGATTATAAAGACCTCTCTTTTTACTCCCTCCATAACCACCCTTATACCTCATTGGAATGGACACTTGATGTCAATCTTTGTTGGTTATTATTTATGAAAAGCATGACAAGATTAAAGATGATTAGAAGAATAAAAAATTAAATTTTTCTGGATTATAGTTTTTCATAAAAATTTTTAGGATCTTCGTTATAGTTTAAATACATATAAGAGATTTTGTACCTCAGCCAAAAAGTCTTCCTTCCTATGTACCAAACTTGTAACTACAAAGGTGTGTGGGTACCTCGATCTTAATTAATCTCCAAGTAAGAGTCCAAGAACTCCAATAGCCTCCAATGGTGGCTCTAAGAATTCTCTCTCACTTTTCCCTCAGTTTTTTGTATAGTCACCAAACTAATGTTTCAGTCAAAAACTGAATCAGCACACAATAAGGGGAGAGGAGTCTATAAAAAACTCCTTTCCATAGGGGAATTTCGGCCAGCCCTAGGGGCCATGGGCTGGCCAAAAGACACTTCTAATTTATCAGTTTGGTGGGTCCTAATAGTCTTTCTACTGGTCCAACCTTTTTCTCCTTTTTTGCATAATTATCCAAAAAATGGTTTGAGCCCAATTGATCTTACACAACCCAAGAAGTTGGGAACCCAAATAGACCTATTTCATTCAAGCTCCAATAGACAAAGGCCCAATTACAATTTACTCTAAATATAGGTAGGCTTGTATTATTAGTTATGGACTTATTCCACTAAAGATCCAAACTACACTCTTGAATTAAATAAATATCACAATATATTATATAATTAAAATTATGTCCATTTGATAATTAACACGTGCATGTGTATTCCCATATAAATACCGATAATTGGAGTAAGATAAAATTACCGTTTTATCCCTCTAATTATAACTTTTAATTCCTTAATATAAGACTATATATAATGGATGGTCAGACTTATAGAATGTCTTTAATTAATAAAATATTCAATTTTATTTATTACTTAACTAATATTTAAATCATCCAAGCTCCTATAACTCCTCAAGACAGTATTCACTTTTCTATAATAGAGTTGTGGATTCCATATCTATAAGCATATGTTTCCAATACCCAAAATAATGCATTACTAAAATGTCAGGGTCTAGATCGTTAATTTCTTGATCTGTACATTTAACATGTCAAATAATACAAGTTATAAACACAAGTTTATCACTTATTTCAAGACTAAAAAAGACATGCGTTAATCATCTAGTTTGTGAGAATATGTTCTTGTCAAGGATACTTATTACAAGAACATATTTCACATGGTCCATGTTCAATGTTTACATACAAGACTTTTTGCATATGGTCATACAAATATAGACTAAGACACACTATAAATGCACAAAGTCTTGTAATATGATCTAAGAGAAGTGTCCATCTTCTCTTAACAAACTTATTTAATTTAATTAGAGAAAATATATCTTAACTTTAATAAACAACTTTATTAAAATATTTCTCTAATGAATAAATTAAGGAACCTTTTGATATTTACTATTGTACCAATAATGAAAATATTATCACAAATACTATGCATGAAATATTCTTTATTAAATATCTAAAATATTCAATAAATATCCATATATAATAAACATTTTTAGGACATAATCCTAATAATCTCCCACTTGCACAAAAAGTAATTTATGACATCTTTCGCATCCTTAGACCTATAAGGTGACCCTCAAAGCTCTTGTTAGACAGTGTTTTAGTCAATGGATCAGCTAGGTTATCTTCCGATGCGATCTTGTATACAGCCACTTCTCTTTGATCAACTATATCTCGAATAAGATGATACTTCTTCTCAATATACTTCACTTTTTTGTGGCTTTTAAGTTCCTTTGAGTTGGCAACTACTCCGCTGTTGTCACAGTATAGAGTCAATGATTGACTAGCAGCAGGAACCACTTATATATCCATTCAGAATTTCCGGAGCCAAATAGCTTCTTTTGCCACCTAATAAGCAGCTACATATTCAGCTTCCATGGTGGAGTTAGCAATATAAGTTTGCTTAACACTTCTCCAAATAATAGCTCATCTACCTCAAAACACTCAAGATCTTGTTCCTGATAATATCATTATTCAAGATGCAATCATTTCGATGCAAGAAAATGTTCAGGAGGTTCTTATCTCAGATAAGGTAAATGCTCCTGTAGAGCAAACTCAAAAACCTCAAAAACAAATTCTTTTGAGGAGATCTACTAGGAAAAGGAAACGTGCGATTCCAGATGATTATTTCGTATATCTCCAGGAACATAAGTTTGATATAAAGATAGTGGAAGATGATCCAATCAACTTCACACAAGTCAAACAAAGTTTCAATTCTCAAAAGTGGATTGATGTTATGAATAAGGAGATGAAGTCTATGGAAGACAATGACTCATGGGATCTCGTCAAATTGCACGAAGGGATGAAGCCCATTGGTTGCAAATGGATATTTAAGACCGAATTGGATTCGAAAGGCATTGTTGAGAGATATAAGGCTCATCTTGTCGCTAAAGGATTTACTCAGAAAGAAGGTATTGATTTTAAAGATTGTTAACTCCATAAAATTAGAGTTATTCAATGCTATTATGTATTAAGTTTTGCTATGTTCTTATTTGAACTAAGTTGTTTCAAGTATTTTTCTTATTGTTTTGATGTTTCGTTTGTTTATGTTGATACGGGAATGAAATAATGGTGTTTGATGAGAAATGAGGTGAATTTATGTCTTTTAAATGGGTTTTTTAAACTATTGAGATCGAAGTTAAATCCAATACGGTCGTAATGCAATAAAAATGAGGTAAATCAGAGCTAAAACGAAGAAATGGCGCATCCGGAAAGCCGCAACGCCAAACTAGTGGAAAAGTGGTGCCCTAGCGCCAACTCTTGGGTAGTTTTGGTGCATCCTGGGTCAATAATTAACGGCCGAGATCAACTTTTTGATGATCCAAAGGTTCAGATTCGGCCTGCCTTAGGTTTGCAAGAGTCACCTCCTTAAAGCCCTACCTTTGGGGTTGAAAGAGGCATGTTGTGATAGAGAGAAAGAGAGGGAGGGAACCATAGAAGGAGAAGAAGAAAAAAAAGAAGAAGAAGAAGATGAAGATGAAGAAAATATACTCCAAGCTTCCATTTCTTGATTTCCTCCATAACATCAACATTATTCTTCGTTTATACCATCTTTTCTTCATTTTCTTGTGAGTTTTTCTTTGTATTTTTTATATTTAAAGGGTAGTATAGTTGAGAGTAAATCCTAAAGAGAGGATTCAAGAGAGCAAGGACTAACATTGGAGGAGGAGCTTGACAACCTCCGTGAACACCTTCAAGCTTTTCTAAGGGAGAATTTTTTAACTTTTCTCTCTTTGATTTTGTATTTCTTGAATTCATTGGAATATAATGTTATTGTTCTCAATTTATATTATGAACTAAATATTTCTTTGTCTAGTTTTACTATTTGAACCAACCTAGTATCTTGTGTTTATTTTTTTCTTTCTTCTTTCATTAATCAAATCCATTGTTGAGTTATTTGTTTTACCTTATACTTATTGCTTCTATTTAATTGATCACTAAATAGATTATTGAGAGAAATTTTGATGAACTTGGAAAAGGGACTAGAAATTTGGACTTAGGTAAAACAACATAAGATTACCTAGTTTGGGGTAAGTTTGCATAGGAAAGGAATATACCTATGTGACTTGTACAATCTCTTTGAGAATTACTAAACTTAATGAATTTAGTCAATTTATGTTAGGAGTAACATATTAGCTTGTCTAAGTATTTTCACTTATGTCTTGAAAAGGAGTTTGTGAATACATTTGAATTCTCGGTTGACAACTCTAGTGGATTAATTAATTTAAGAGAGAAATTGTGAAATAGTATGATAAGAGAATAGTTAGGGAATTAATAAACTTGGACATTTTTCTTATTGCTTTTTCATTCATTTTGCATGATAATTTAGTTTCTTTTATTTTATTTCTTCAAAATCTATATTTCGGTTGTTTGGATAAAGTTAGGATTGACCAATTTTAATACTTAGCTTAGACTTAGTAATCAATCCTCGTAGGTTCGCTACTCTTCACTCCTAAATCTATATTACTTGTGACCGTGTGCACTTGCACGGGAGTGTATGAGTATAATTTATAGTTGCACATTCCAACCAACAAGTTTTTGGCACCGTTGCCGGGGATTGAAATACTAACTCGTGTTAATATTAATACCAATCAAGTTTAGCTTTAATTCAAAGTTTTTATTTATTTATTTAATTTTTATTTTAGGTACTTGACGATGGCATACTATAGTTATTATGGAGGTGGAGACATGATGGAGACCGATGGACAATAGCACGAATCTCTTATGGCTTTGAACACTCAATTGAGCGAATTGAACAAGAAACTAGAAATTACGGAGTTGACTACCCAAGTGAGTGAATTAACTAAGAGAGTTGATGCCTTAGGTGCACAAGCTTCGCAAAGAACCTTCGTGAATTGTCGATTATGTGGAGGAAGCCATCCAAGGGAAGAATGCCTATACAACTTGCAACCGGTACACTTTGTTGCTAATGGCCATATGCAACAAAGTTACCCGCACTCAAATCTCTACAATCCGAGTTGTGAGGCATACAATAATTACTCTTGGTGCAATAATTAAGGCCCATCACTGTATTTCCACAATGAGTCTATGTTCACATCGGAGTTTCCTCATCAACCACCTATACGAGATGAGAATCCATTATTAGAGGAGGTGCTTGAGCACTACATAAGAAGAATGGATATATATGTAACACTCCCTAGCTTATCTATGTGAATATATAGGTCAAACTAAGATGTATTATTCTTTCTTAAACTATAACTTTAGATTTTGCAAAAAAGGTGGGCCAATTTAAACTTTTCAAATTCTAAAACAAAAGAAGCTACATGACATTACTTTCTCAAAGTGTCTTTACAAAATGCACAACCAAAAGGTCCTTACAGTTTATCTTGCCATCAGCAGTAATATTTACAACATATCAAAATATCAAAATACAAAGACAACATTGCCCACAAGTCAAGCTCGTCCACATCTGTATAATCATAATGACAAGAAAGTGTACTAGCCAACCAAAAACTTTATACATCATATATCTCCTTACCTGCATCACAGGAACTAAATGAGCCAATACTCAGTAAGTAAAGATCATGCATGCTCGTGAACGTGTTTCATGCATAAACTTCATTGAAATTCCTATTGTACTCTTTCTTTGATAATCTTTTATCTTAATGCACTTTTCTTAGAAAATATTTCTTTATAGGACCTTTGAGTACACTACAAAGTTGCGGCAGTCGGTAGACTGTGCCCACCTATGCAGGAAGGAAAACATGGCCAATGCGAACCATACCTACCCAATGCAGACCGACTATGTAATGGACCTAATAAATCTCATAGTACAATGCTCAGTCCCGGCAGTCGGTAAGCCATGCCTACCTATGCGGGAAGGATGCCTGCGTAAACCATACCTACCTAACGCAGACAGACTAAACAATGTACTTAAAATATATTTCATAAAAATCAGTACAATGGTACTGCTTTAAATCCAATGCGTGAAAAACTTCACTTCTTGAAAATCATACTTAAATGATCATGTCATGTTTATGCCTTTCATGAACTAATAACAACTATAGGAATAACATACAATTAATATAATACACACAATTATGTAAGAAAATATTTGTATCTACTACTGTTCTTGTGATGCAGTTAAAATAAATCTTTACTTACCTTGTATCCAACAGAAAAGATAGTGAAAAGGGTCAGTATCCTCTGTGGCAAGGTGTGTGGAAGACCTGATATGAATTTCATTACTAAAATGATCACTACAATGTAAAGTGCGTAAAGAAAACGACCACAAGACTGAAATCACAACTTTCACAAAAATCATGAAACTTAATCACAAAATGACCCGAAGGCATACAAGTGATACGAGGTACATAGTAGCCAATAACTAGTATTGAAAACTGATTAAAATCATCAAAACATGAATTTTAGTTCCTTAGTACAAAAATGATCCAAAATAGCACAAACTTTCGTAAAAACTAGTCCATTTGCTTCTAAATGGTACCATTTGGTTTTAAAAATAATTGGACAGCACCTCCCTATTTTTAAGACATTCCCACATGATTAAAATCATGGTTTTAAACTTGGAATAATATTTTACTATCCAATTCCCACATATACACCTCAGAGAGGATCATTTAGAACAACCTAGGTGCACTTGAATTCTTTTCGGTTTAGACAAAGTTTAAACTCACTTTTACACTTATATATTGTCACAACCAGGAAATAAATAGATGTAATATATATAAAAGGATCAATTTCTTATACATTCCAAGTAAAGAAATCAAATTACAAGTGTAGACAATTTATTCTAACAATAAAAATACTTAAATCCACAAATAGTAAACTTTGGAGCTTTAAGTCTAACTTTAATCCTCTACTAAAATTTTATATTTCCAGCAATATATAAGGTTTCTTAAGACCTTTATTCATCAAATAAAAGCTTTGATTTAAGAGCTAAGGTAAAAGAAATAAATTACTAATTCTGGATTCCAAAAAAATCTTACGTTGACTAGTTTGAACTTTTGTTGAATCTCTTGCCTTTTACCTCCACCAAATTGATTCCCAAGGCTTTGATTTTGATTTTAGGACTCAAGAGGACCTAGAGGAACCATTATTTAATTTGTATCAAGTGGAGAGTTGAAATAAGAAAACAAAACCTAAGAAGAAGAACTAGTAGAAGTACCTTGACTAGTTTGGATCTGTCTTGCTTTCTAGATCTCCAACTTGAGTTCTACCACTTAGAAACTCTTGGATATGGTTAAGGCGAGTTGAAAGAATCCTAGATAGTGGTTGGAGTGGTTCAAGTCGTGGCTGGAGAGAAAGAGAAAAAAAATGACCAGATTCGGTCCAAAATCAATACTTAATAGCTAAGAAAAGACATAACTTAAGTTCTAAGGGGTATTTTTGGTATTTTACACCCTAATTTTCCATGTGTCCAGCTTTAAATCACTCTTGGCTTACTCACCACATTGCTGGCCATTCCTATACACTCAAGTGTAGCCAAAAATAGTGAAACCTAGCTTAGAAGTCATACTTTGACTTATGATCCTATATGGCCAATCTTATTGTAATCTGGTAGAACCTAGCCCCATAACCAATCATTACATATAAAAATAAGTCAATTAGACTCCAATTAATAATGCAAATATGGTATCAATGCCTAACTAATAGAATGCACAAAGATGACATTATGCGATTAAGCTGAATCTAAGCTAGCTTAGTGCAATTAAATATAGTTCAGTATAGTGACTGCCACCTCGTGCTTACCTGGAACCAACATTTTTGAAAATGCTAGAAATGAGTTCTAAACATTAAATAAAAGTGATTTGACATGTTAAATGCACTGTGAATTTCGTTCTGAAAAGCATGAAAAATGCATTTTAATGCATGTGTACATTGTATTGTATTCATGAATATATATTCTTATTCGTTTCACACACCAAGCTCTCTTTCTGAGGGTACTGAGTCTTTACACTGTATGGGAGCACTTCGAGAAACATTAGTACAATAATACAGATTAAATGCATTTAACAATAAAGAATGAACAATTCACCATAAAATTGATACTAGTTGCTTAATATGTCTATTATGCAATATGAACATGTTTATTATTGGCTTATTATGCATGTGAGAATCTTGGGCATTACATTCCTTTCCTCCTTATTAAATTTCGTCCTCGAAATTTGCTTACCCCAAATAAGTGAGGACACTTAGTTTTCATCTCTTCTTCTCTTTCCTATATGGCCTCTTCTACTTCATGGTTCCTCTATAGTACTTTGACCAAAGGAATTTTCTTGTTTCTAAGCTCCTTTTCTTTTCTATCCAAAATCTCCACTGGTTGTACTTCATAGCTTACATCTTGGCTCAACTCTAATGGCTCAAAACTCAAAACATGTGATGGATTTGGAATATATCTCCTTAACATAGAGACGTAAAAAATATTATGTACGTTCAACAGTGAAGGTGGAAAAGCAAGTCTATAGGGAACATCTCTAACTTTGTCAAGTATCTCAAATGGGCCTATATATCTGGGAATAAGCTTCCCTTTCTTTCTAAACCTCATGATTCCTTTCATGGGAGCAACCTTCAAAAATACTTTGTCCCTAATATTAAACGTGACCTCTCTCTTTCTAGGATCAGCATAATACTTTTGTCTATTCTGAATAGCTAATAAACTTTTTTGAATCTTTTCTACTACTTCAATTGTTTCTCTTACCAATTCTGGACCAAGAAATTTCCTTTCTCCTATCTCATCCCAGTGAATTGGAGATCTACATTTTCTTCCATACAAAATGCATTGTATAGAGGCATTTCAATTAAAGCTTGATAACTATTGTTGTATACAAATTCTATCAGTGGCAAGTACTTGCTCCAAGATCCATGAAAATCTAACACACAGGCTCTAAGCATATCCTCAAGAGTTTTTATAGTTCTCTATGATTGTCCATCTGTTTGAGGATAAAAAGCTGTACTGAATGCTAGTTTTGTACCCATAGCCTCCTGAACCCTCTTCCAGAATTTTGAAGTGAATCTAGAATCTCGGTCAGAAATGATAACCTTTGGAACACCATGTAGTCTAATAATTTCTTGAACATACAATTGAGCCAACTGATCCAAGCTATAAGTTACTTTAATCGGCAGAATCAATATATCTATCCACAATCACCTAAATAGCATCATAATCTTTATTTATTTTAGGAAGTCCAATAGCCAGATCTATATCAATCTCTTCCCATTTCCATTGTTGTACACGTATAGGTTTCAGTGTACCAGTAGGTCTTTGATGTTTAGCTTTAACTTGCAGGTATGTGAGACATTGTTTTACAAGCTCAATCACATCCTTCTTCATACCTGGCTACGAGTAATGCATTTTTAAATCTCTATATATCTTTGTAATACCAAGATGCATAGAATAGGGAGTAGTGTGAGCTTCTGTCAATATCTCCTTTCTAATTGTTCCATCTGGCACACACAGTCTATTTTTGTATCTGATTACACCATCACTAGAAACCTGAAAGGTCACCTCCTTTCCAGACTCTATCTTAGTCTTTAAACTTGTTAGATAAGAATCTATATTCTGGCCTTACTTGATTCTCTCTAAAATTATAGGTTGCAAGGTAAGATGCTAATCTCTCTATTAAACCTGTAGGCACAATCTCTAATTCCAATCGATGCAAATGAATCAATAGATATTTTCGATCAACATACTTAAGTGACATAGCACCTAATAACTTCCTACTTAGAACATCTGTAACCACATTAGCTTTTCCTTGATGATAGTTAATCTCACAGTCATAATCTTTTACCAGTTCAAGCCATCTTCTCTGTCTCATATTCAGTTCCTTTTGGGTAAAGAAATATTTGAGACTTTTATAATCTGTGTAGATTTGACATCTTTCTCCATAACGATAATATCTCTAAATCTTCAGTGTAAAAACTACTGCTGCTAGTTCCAAATCATGGGTAGGATATTTCTTCTCATATTCTTTCAGTTGCCTAGAAGCATAGGCGATTACCTTACCATTTTGCATCAAAACATAGCCTAGACCATTCTTGAAAATTCTTTTCACAATTATCATTCCAATGAAATTTCACGTTCTTTCTAGTCAACTGAGTCAATGGAGAAGCCAACTTAGAAAATTTTTCTACAAACCTTCTATAATAACCAGCCAATCCCAAGAAACTATGAATCTCTGAAATATTTATAGGTCTTGACCAATTACTTACAGCTTCAACCTTCGCTGGGTCCATAGAAATACGATTTTCACACACTATATGACCAAGGAAAATAACTTTCTCCAACCAAAACTCATATTTCTTAAACTTTGCATGCAACTGTTTTTCTTTTATGATCCTCAAAACCATTCTCAAATGCTCCCTGTGTTCCTCCCTTGAGCGTGAGTATATCAAAATATCATCAATGAACACTATAACAAAACTATCCAAGAAATCATTGAATACTCTGTTCATCATGTCCATAAAAGCAGCTGGAGCATTAATTAAACCAAAGGGCATCACTAAAAATTCATAGTGCCCGTAACTCGTTCTAAAAGCTGTCTTGAGAATATCTTCTTCCTTAATCTTCAGTTGATGGTACCCCGATCTTAAATCAATCTTGGAAAATACTGAAGCACCTTGTAACTGATCAAACAAATTATCAATTTTAGGGAGAGGATACTTATTCTTGATTGTGACCTTATTTAGCTCTCTATAATCAATACAAAGCCTCATAGTCCCATCTTTCTTTTTTACAAATAAAATTGGAGCACCCCATGGTGAAAAGCTTGAGTGTATGAAACCCTTATCCAAAAGTTCCTATAATTGTACCTTTAGTTCTTTCAACTCTACTGGAGCCATTCTATATGGTGCCTTAGAAATAGTATTAGGATTTATGCCCTAATAGTATGTATATTTTAGATATTTGTTGAATTAATAAAATGATATTTTTCTATTTGAATTTGTACATAATTGGTATGTCTTTAAATATAAGAAAATTCCTAGTTTATTTATGTGACCACAAATTTAGTATATAAGTATTATATACATGACGATTAAATTTATGGATAATAAACTAAACATAGTCCATAATAATTAATTAAAGTTTGGGATCTTTAATTAAATATTATTAGTACGGTCCATTAACATTGAGAATGTAATAGTCTTATATAGACTATTGATGTGTTGACATCACAATGGAGGTACTTTATATAATTCGATTATATAGGACTAGGTCAGACATGATTTGAATCTCACATAAATTTCGTTAATTGTTGAGAGTTCAAATAATGTCACTAGATGATCATATGTAGATCAATCGTAATTCTGAGTAGTTATAGACTCGTATTTATAACATTATGTTCTTTAACATACTTGTTAAAGGTTTGTTTTTTAAACAGATCGAAATACTTATATCTTGGGAGCATGATGAGATGAGTAGCTGGGAATGTAGCTTATAGATA
>JXTC01000100.1:223805-259418 GCA_002914845.1 Trema orientale | reverse complement strand
GTGCCTTTGACTCTTTGTAATTTTATCATTTTATTAGGTTGTAATTTCCTAAGAGACCCAGCCAAATATCATTTTATTTTATTTTATTTTATTGTTATATTATATGTGATATGTATAACATGACCATGCATTATAACATACTATTCATTATACCCACTTATAGTCATTTATGAATGTCATGCATACATGTTATATTCATGCTAAAATAATTTAGTTAGAATATGACTAATTTAATTGGATTAAATAATTAAATAGGAATAAAAAAAATTTGAATAGTGTGATTTAAGTTTAATAGTTAAATTTTGGTAATATCACACTTATTTAAGTTAGGCTATCCTTATTAATTAGATTAATCAGATGAGCCAAATTATTCCTGTAAAAATAAATTTAGATTTTTAGAAAATCTCGTAATTTATTTAGAACCAATAAACTTGGACTAATAGATTAACCTAGAAAATTATATTAGATATAATAACTAGGTTAAATAAAACATTAGATGTTTGTTAGTAAAAATATATAAGATTTTAAAATAATGAGTGGGAGAGGGGTATATGACAATATATCCCATGGTCTCCATTATTAGTTAAGTACCGTGAGATTTAATTGGCGCCTAGAGACGCTTAGATTTCGTCTTCCCTATGGAGGGTGTCCATTTAAATTAATAACAAGGCTTAGTTTCCAAGAGATATGATTTTAGAATGTATTTCAAAATTGACCTACTCTACGGCAGCAATTTTTAGTTAAGTTACTAAAATCTGAAATAATGGGTCACACTCATGAGGATACAATTAAACTGTTAATAGTATCTTGACCATAAAACAGTAGTTAATAAATAAAAGAAAATATGAGATATTTTGATATTTTATTTATTAATTGAGAATGTCTCACTTCAAGTAATAATTATGTGACCTATCCTATGACGGCACCTAATTAGAGAAAATTGAATTACTGTAGAATTAGTAAATAAATTTATGTGTTTACTTACTTGCATCATGCATCACGTTTACTATTCTGAATTCTTTGTGATATTTATTTTCAAATATGTTGAATGTTATTTTATTTATTTAATTTCAGCAAAACATGTCAACCTCGAATTCTATTATCGCTTTACTCACAAACGAAAAATTAACTGGAGATAATTTTATCAAGTGGAAAAGTTATATGAACATCGTGCTTATTAGTGAAGACTACAAGTTTGTGCTTACGGAGGAATGTCCTCTTTAACCCACCNAACAATCTGATCAATCTCGCCATGACGCCATTAAAAAGGCTATGAATGCTAAGATGAAGAGAGGAACTCCGGTGAGAGATCATGTTTTGAACATGACCAATTATTTTGGAGAGGCTGAAGTTCACGGGGCTACGATTGATGACCGCACCCAAGTGAGTATGATTCTGGAATCACTCTCACATGATTTTCTTCAGTTCAAGAGCAACTATGTTATGAACAAGTTGAATTATATGATGACTCAACTGCTCAATGAACTACAAACCTTCGAATCGATATCGAAAGATAAAGGTAAAGATAGTTCCGCTATTGTTGTTAAAGCAAATATTGTAGAAGAAAATCACTCTACCTCTAACAAAAATAACAAGAGGAAGAGAAAGGGTGGCTCTGGGTCTGAGCCTAAAAAGAGCAAGAAGGGCAATACAAGCATCAAGAAGAACAACTCCAAGGACAAAAAGCCTAAGGGAAAATATTTTCACTGCGGAGTTGAAGGGCATTGGAAGAGAAACTATAACAAGTACGTCTCCGAATTGAGAGAGAAGAAGAAAGGTAAATATAATTTACTTGTTCTAGAAGCTTGTTTAGTAGAAGAAGATTTATTTGATACATCTCCCTGGATAGTTGATTCAGGAGCCACTAATCATGTTTGTTCTTCTTTTCAGATGCTTAGTTCTTCAAGGGAGCTTGCCGACGGGGAATTCACGATGAGAGTGAGAAATCAAGCCAAAGTTTCGGCAAAAGTAGTGGGAGTCGTCCGTCTTCGTTTTAGGAATAAATTTTTATTATTGAACAATATTTATTTTATTCATGGTTTTCGTAGGAATTTGATTTCTATTTCAGGACTATTTGAACAAATGTTTGGTGGTTCTTTTCTTAATAATGAGATTATTATTTCTAGAAATAGTTTAAACATTTGTTCTATAAAAATGGAGAAAGGACTTTACATGTTAAGGTCAGACGAACAATCACTACTTTATACTGAAATATTTAAAGTAGATCATCTCAAACCTAAAAAGCAAAAAGTTTCTCGTGATAACGATACATATCTTTGGCACCTTAGGTTAGGGTATATCAATCTAGATAGGATAAACAGGCTTGTAAAGGATGGTCCTTTAGGAGAGCTAAAAGTTGGCACTCTATCAGTTTGTGAATCTTGTCTAGAAAGAAAAATGAATTAGAGACCTTTCTCAACAAAGGACGAAAGGACCAAAGAGCCCCTTGAGCTTGTACATAGCAATGTATGTGGTCCATTGAATGTATAAGCAAGAGGTGGTTACGAATACTTTATCACATTTATTGATGATTATTCACGATATGGATACGTGTACCTAATGCAAAGAAAATCTGAAATCTTTGAAAAGTTCAAAGAATTCACAGCAGAACCTGAAAAGCAATTAGGTAAGTCATTAAAAACTCTTTGATCAGATCAAGGAGGTGAATACCTCGATAATGAATTCAAGGATCACTTGCTGGAGAATGGCATCCTATCCTAACTCATAACACCTAGAACACCACAATAGAATGGTGTTGTAGAAAGGAGAAACCGAACATTGCTTGATATGGTTAGATCAATGATGAGCTACTCTTCCCTACCACTCTCATTCTGAGGTTATGCATTACAAACCGATGTTTACATTTTGAATGTAGTACCTTCCAAGTCTATCCAAAAGATACCTTTAAAGTTGTAGAATGTGCGTAAACCTAGTTTACATCATATTTGCATATAAGGGTGCCCAACACATGTACTAAAAAGAAAGATTAGAAAGCTAGAACCACGTACAGAGGTTTATTTATTTGTAGGTTATCCAAAAGGCACAAGAGGAGGTTTGTTTTATAGTCCTCAAGAAAAAAAAGTATTTGCATCGACAAATACCACTTTTCTTGAAAATAACTATATGATAGATTTCAAACTTCGAAATAAAGTTGTACTAGAGGAATTACTTTCTGATCAGATTAGACCACAACCAACAACAGTTGTTGAATGATAAAATTATGAGACTACTATTCCAGATCAGAATACCTTGGTAACTCGACATAGTAGGAGGGTTATTAGATCACCTGCTCGCTACAGGGAAGTTGGATAAGCACATGTTGCTATTTTCGATAGTAGCCAAGACGACCTATTGACATACAAGCATGCAATGAAAGATTCTGATAGGAAAAAATGGCAAGAGGCTATAAACCAAGAAATGGAATCCATGTATTCCAATTCTATCTTGGAAATTGTAGATCCACCTGAAGATGTCAGGCCCATTGGATGTAAATGGATCTATAAAAGAAAAAGAGGTGTAGATGGAAAAGTTGAAATATTCAAGGCTAGGTTAGTGGCAAAGGGTTATACCTAAAAAAAGGGAGTTGACTATGAAGAGGCTTTCTCGCCAGTAGCCGTGCTTAAATTCATACGTATCCTCTTATCCATTGCTGCATGTTTAGACTATGAAATATGGTAAATGGATGTCAACACAGCTTTTTTGAATGGCTATCTTGAAGAAAGTATCTATATGGTGCAACCAGAAGTTTTTATAGCTAAAGGCCAAGAGCAGAACGTCTGCAAGCTACTTAGATCCATTTATGGACTTAAGCAAGCTTCAAGATCATGGAATCTAAGATTTAATGAGACGATTAAATCTTATGGTTTCGATCAAAATGTAAAGAAGTGGCTAGCCGAGCAATTCCAAATGAAAGATTTAGGAGAAGCAAGTTATGTTCTTAGGATCCAGATTATTCGAGATTGCAAGAACAGACTTTTAGAACTGTCTCAAGCATCTTATATTGATAAGGTGCTCATTCAATTTTCAATGCAAAACTCCAAGAAAGGACAGTTACCTTCTTGACATAGAGTTATCCTTTCCAAAGAGCAATGTCCAAAGACACGTCAAGAGGAAGAGGATATAAGACGGGTTCCTTATGCGTCTGCAGTTGGTAGCCTTATGTATGTCATGTTGTGTACTAGGCCTGATATATGCTTCGCAGTAGGGATAGTCGGTCATTTTCAATCAAATCCAGGATTAGATCATTGGTAGCGGTAAAGTGTTGGTTGGAATCTTCAACTACAAAATCACATACTCCCCTGCAAGTGCACACAGTCACAAGTAATATAGATTTAGGAGTTAAGAGTGTCGAACCCACGAGGATTGATTACTAAATCTAAGCTAAGTATTAAAATTGGTCAATCCTAACTTTATCCAAACAACCGAAATATAGTTTTTAGAGAAATAAAATAAAGCAACTAAATTAACATGCAAAAAGAATAAAAGCACGCGATAAGAAAAATGTCTAAGTTTACTAATTCCCCAATCATAGTTTAAACGCACAATATCCTAATTCCCCTCTTACACTAATTTATCCACTAGAGTTGTCAACCAAGAATTCGAATGTATTCACAAACTCTTTTTCAAGACATAAATAAAAATATCTAGACAAGCTAATATATTACTCCTAACATAAATTGACTAGATTCATTAAGTTTAGTAATTCTCACACGAAGGTTGCACAAGTCACATAGGTATATTCATATCCTATGCAAACTTACCCCAAACTAGGTAATCTTATGTTGTTTTACCTAAGTCCAAACCTAAATTCCCCTTCCCAAGTTCATAAAGGTTTCACTTAACAATCTATTTAGTGATCAATTAAATAGAAGCAATAAGCACAAGGTAAAATAAATAACTCAACAATGGATTTGATTAATGAAAGAAGAGAAATAAACAAACACAAGATACTAGGTTGGTTCTTATAGTAAAACTAGACAAGAAACATTTCAATACAATAGGATCAAGAAATATAAATATCAAAGAGAAAAGAGTTTTAGAATTCTCCCTCTTTGAAGAGCTTGAAGGTGTTCATGGAGGTTATCAATCTCCTCCTTCAAACTTGGTTTTTGCTCTCTTGAATCCTCCCACAAGAATTTGCTCTCAACAATATCACTCTCTAAATAAGAAAAATACAAAGAAAAACTCACAAGAAAATGAAAGATGATATGAATGAAGAGTAGTTTTGGTGTTGTGGAGAAAATTAAGAAATGGAGGCTTGGAGCTTGTAATGTTCTTCTTTTTCCTCTTCTTCTCCTTCCATGGCTGCCTCCATCCCTTTCTCCCTATCCCAACATCCCTCTTTGAACCCCAAAGATAGGGTTTTAGAGAGGAGGCTCGTGCAAACCTAAGACAAAGTGAATTTGGACCCTTGGATCATCAAAAAGTTGATCTAGGCCGTCAATTATTGACTCAGGATGCAGGGAGTGGCGCCGCGGCGCCATTTTTGGCGCTGCAGTACCAAAATAACCCGAGAGTTGGCGCTGCGGCACCACTTTTTGGTGCCCCAGTACCACTTTCTCACTGGTTTAGTGCCTCGGCTTCTCTAGTGCGCCATTTCTTCGTTTGACCTCCGATTTGCATCATTTTCATTGGGTTACGACTGTATCAGATTGAACTTCAATTCTAATGATTTAAAAGATCCATTTGTGAGGCATAAATTCATCTTATTTTGCATCAAACACCTTCCAATGTACACAAACACACAAAATATCAAAACAATAAGAAAAATGCTTAAAACAACTTAATATAAACAAGAACATAGCAAAACTTAAGGTAAATTAGTACTAGATAACTCAAATTTTATGGACTTAACGCACTCCCAAACTTAAGATTTTGCTAGTCCTCGAGCAAAAGAAAAAGAAAAATACCTAGAAATACATACGAGGTATTATGCCGACACTGATGATTTCCAATTGGTTCCTCAATACTCACATAATAACATAACTTAAATAAGAGTGCAAATATTGGCTAGGTATTAAGATTAACTCAAGAGCACATCCCATTTCAAATTAGATTTTCTGTGTGTGTGTATGTCTTTCTCCTATCACTGTGTGAAATCCGGATAAGTTTATGCAAATATTTATTAAGCACAAAATCTCAAAGGTAACAATCAAGTTTTATAAGTTTGCTTTTCAAATCTATCTCCATTAATGTAGATAAACATAACACCAAGGATCAAAAGGTCTGCATTAAGGTTGTAATATGGGCTTAGGTGAAAGTATGATATTTTGGATAAAGTAAGTCAAATCACCCTTAAGTACATTAACTCTTGGACTCATGTAGAGCTATTCTTTTACACACCAAGTAACACGCCAATAAAATCAAAATTTCTTTTTCTTCCATCAACACAGAGCCAAACACTTATTCTTTTTTTATTTTTATTTTTTGTTGTTGAGTTGCACACACCCAAACTTATTTTCTTTCATGAACAAGTGTGTAACTCTCTTTTTTTTTTGTTTTTTTGTTTTTTTTTTTTCGTTTTTTTTTTCAATCTCACTCCACCCATCCTCCCATAATATAGCATAGCTCAAAATAATTCAATAAAAATAATCAATATGCTCAAGGGATAAAGGTTGAATGATATTATTTTAGGCTAGGCTAATATGTATGAGGTTGAAAAAGAAAAGGCTTTATAAGGCTCAAAATGGGTGAACTAGGGATAGAATGTAACAATGGTTAGCTTGAAATGCTCAAACGGTCCAAAGATTGCCTAAATCATTTCCTTGGTGAAATGCTATCTAAGATTTCGCCTCAATAGTTTATCAAGCAAATTCTAGCACTTGTGAGATTATCAAAATGTCATGTTCACATAAACATTATCTAGATTCATTCACAAATCAAATATCAAGGCATTGTGCTCAAATATAGACATTCACAATCAAAATAGAACTAACACAAGAATTATCCATAAGACTAAGCAATATCCACATTTTTCAACAAGTTACGTACAAATTCACTCCAAGTTCTTATCATTGGATCATGGTAATCATCAAAGAAAGTATAAAAAATCTCTAATTATTCAAACACACAATCACACAACTAAATAAACAAACACACGCACAATCCAACAAGGTTTACTCCATCCCCCCCAAACTTAACATGCAAAATATAAGAAAATTAAAGAACAAAAGAATGAGTTTAGGGATACTCCTCTCGTTGGCACATAGCCGTGAAGTTTGATCTCCTTGAAATGGCATCAACTCCTTGGATTGCACAAAATACGAATGTGGAAAAATAACACACGAACATAAAAAAGTAAACACTAAGGTTGCCTTCCAAGAAGCGCTTGAGTTATCGTCTTCGGCTTGACTCAAGTGAATGCTCATCAAAGAGCAGTTGTCGCCCATAAAGTGTGGCATACACTACCATGAATAGGTCTTTGTTGCAATGGTCCTCAAGTTTGACCTAGTATAGACAATAATTGCTCATAATTTCAAAATGGCTTGATTTCAAATGATCGGCTTCAAAGGGAAATTTTACCTTCGGTTCAAGCTTGTAGAGTGTATAGTGTTGAGATGGTGGCTTTAATGGCAAACAAGACTCCATTGGTGGTATACTTGTGTAGACCAATAATGTGGCCAAATCATTGTTCTCTTGGACTTCCTCAACCACCAATATGTCTTGTGGCTCTTTTTCTTCAAGTTCTCTTGAAGACTCTTCAAAATACAAACATTCCTATTCAAACTTTGCCATCTCCTCCATCATTTGATAGGCTTCATCTTTGGGTCTTTCTTCACAAATTGGGAATCCATATCTATCTTCAACCCAACTCCTACTTGTAGGATTCAAACTCTTCATAAACACTTAGAGTTGGTACCACTTGGGTAAGTCGTGGTCGGGTTCTCTACTAAGCCTTATCTTAAATCTTTCTCAAGCTATGTGTAAGGGTGTCAAGCCATGTTAGGAAAATGTTGTGAGGCTTTGGTAAAATATTACCTTAGCAAGCATCATGAACCTCACAAACAAAACAAAACAAAACAGAAAAAAAATCGGAAAAAGAAGAAAAGTTTGAAGTAAAATTAGAATTGATTGTTATTAATATTAACAAAGAAATAGTGTTTCAATCCCTGGCAACGGCGCCAAAAACTTGTTGGTGGTGAGTATACCCACCTGTCATGCGGGTGACCCGGGTTCGATCCCTAGCAATAGCGCTAAAAACTTGTTGGTTGGAATGTGCAACTATAAAATCACATACTCCCATGCAAGTGCATACGGTCACAAGTAATATATATTTAGCAGTTAAGAGTGTCGAACCCACGAGGATTGATTACTAAATCTAAGCTAAGTATTAAAAGTGGTCAATCCTAACTTTATCCAAACAACCGAAATATAGTTTTTAGAGAAATAAAATAAAGCAACTAAATTAACATGCAAAAAGAATAAAAGCACGAAATAAGAAAAATGTCTAGGTTTACTAATTCCCCAACCATAATTTAAACGCACAATATCCTAATTTCCCTCTTACACTAATTAATCCACTAGAGTTGTCAACCAAGAATTCGAATGTATTCACAAACTCTTTTTTAAGACATAAGTAAAAATATCTAGACAAGCTAATATATTACTCCTAACATAAATTGACTAGATTCAATAAGTGTAATAATTCTCACACAAAGGTTGCACAAGTCACATAGGTATATTCCTATCCTATGCAAACTTACCCCAAACTAGGTAATCTTATGTTGTTTTACCTAAGTCCAAATCTAAATTCCCTTTCCCAAGTTCATAAAGGTTTCACTTAACAATCTATTTAGTGATCAATGAAATAGAAGCAATAAGCACAAGGTAAAACAAATAACTCAACAATGGATTTAATTAATGAAA
Source organism: Trema orientale (assembly GCA_002914845.1). Taxonomy (NCBI): domain Eukaryota; kingdom Viridiplantae; phylum Streptophyta; class Magnoliopsida; order Rosales; family Cannabaceae; genus Trema; species Trema orientale. The sequence continues at coordinate 250,553 of JXTC01000100.1, read as the reverse complement.
GAAGAGAAATAAACAAACACTAGATACTAGGTTGGTTCATATAGGAAAACTAGACAAGAAATATTTAGTTCGTAATATAAATTGAGAACAATAATATTTCAATACAATAGAATCAAGAAATGCAAATATCAAAGAGAAAAGAGTTTTAGAATTCCCCCTCTTTGAAGAACTTGAAGGTGTTCATGGAAGTTGTCAATCTCCTCCTTCAAACTTGGTTTTTGCTCTCTTGAATCCTCCCACAAGAATTTGCTCTCAACAATATCATTCTCTAAGTAAGAAAAATACAAAGAAAAACTCACAAGAAAATGAAGAAAAGATGATATGAACAAAGAGTAGTGTTGATGTTGTGGAGGAAATCAAGAAATGGAGGCTTGGAGCTTGTAATCTTCTTCTTCTTCCTTTTCTTCTCCTTCCGTGGCTGCTTCTATCCCTTTCTCCCTATCCCAACATCCCTCTTTGAACTCCAAAGATAGGGTTTTAAAGAGGAGGCTCTTGCAAACCTAAGGCAGAGTGAATTTGGACCCTTGGATCGTCAAAAAATTGATCTCGGCCGTCAATTATTGACTCAGGATGCAGGGAGTGGCGCTGCGGTACCATTTTTGGCGCTGCGGCGCCAAAATAACCCGAGAGTTGTGATATCTATATGAAAATAGAGTTAATTGTGCTATTTTATTAATTAAAAATTTGCGTCCTAGAGTAATTTTAATTTAGATTTTAAGTAATTTAAGTCGTTTTACTTTATTCTAGTTTAAGTTTAGTTTTATTTCATTTTATTAGGTTTAGGTGTTTTAATTTAATTAGTTTAAGTTAATTTAATTTGAAATAGATATTTATTGGATTTATGTTTTTGATTTAATTTGATTTTAATTTGATTTAGGTTAAATAGAAAAGAAGAAAAAAAAAAAGGAAATTCGGATTAAATCTTGGTCTTGATTGGAGAGTGCACTTCACATACAGAGGCTGAGAGTGGGGGAGGCAACAAAGGGGAAAGCTGGGGCCCACGCGTAAGAGAGATGGTGGAGGATTCTTTTGGGTGTCTGATCCGGTGCATCTCACGTCTGGTGCACTTGGTTTGCTATCCAACGAAAAAATGCCACATCATCTAGTCAAAGTCAGAGTTCTCTTCAGCCAATCATAGCACCAGAACGTGCTGGCCTCACGAAAATGTGACGCATAGGATTATTCGCCTACTATCAGATTTTGAATAGAAATGTGAGGAGCAAGAGAGAGAAAAAGAGAGTAAATTGTAAAGTGACACATCACACAACNGGAAATACTCTCTTTTCAGCTATAAAAGGACTACGGGAGAAGAGAAAAAAATACACAATTCTAGAGAGAGAAACACAGTAGTCCAGAGAGAGAAAGTCTGTGGGAGATAGAGCAATGGAGTGGAACCTCTTGAACCGCGATTTCTCTAGTTTGATTTTATTTTCAGTTTTAGAATTTTTTTTTCTTTAGGATGTTTACATTTAATATTTTTATTTTTCTTAGTTTAATTATGTTCTAGATTTCTTTTCTAGGGTTACGATGTAGCCTAACTATGATGCTTTAATATTTTTCTTTCAATTTAGTCTATGAATTATTTTTCCTAGTTGAGTTTTTAATTCTGTTCTTAATGCCTCTATTTACTTGGCCACTACGTAGATAAATTGTTAATCATAATGAAATCAGAAGGAGATTTATGCGTCTAGTTCATTAGATTGAAAGCCATAAATTGCATGTAAAATAAGAATATATTTACATGGTTTGTGTAGCCGCTTTATGAGTTTCCATAAATCTTAATGAATTCTTAATTAGTTTAATTCACATAGGAATATAGTGAATTGGTAATTAAGGNGTTTATTTTTATTGCTTTTAGTTTTTTTTAGTTTTAATTTAATTTAATTTTTCTTTAGTCGATTGATTCAAATAAAATTAGGGGTAGCTAAATTTCGGTACTTAGTAAATCTACAGTCTTCGTGGGACGATACTCATATTCACTACTTTATTACTTGTTTGCAATACGTGCACTTGCGTTCATAATTTACACAACAAGTTTTTGGCGCTATTGCCGGGGACTGTTTGATTTTTATTAATATCGATACTAAGCAACTTTAATTTTAATTTGAATTTTTTTTTATTTTATTTTTATTAGTGTCCTGCTTTTGTTTTCAGGGTGAATAAGGCCAGTGTGTGAGAAAGTTCGGAAAAGAAGATCTATTTCCTTTTGATTCTGAGATCGAGCGAACGTGTTGAAAGAACAGAAAAGAAAAGAGAGAGGCTTCTAGACTAGAACAAGATATTATGGCTGACGACCAAGGAAACGATTTAGCAAGGGAAGAAGAAGGAGCGATCATAAATAACCGGGCATTACGTGACTATGCTTTGCCTGCAGTTAATGAGACATTCTCGGGGATTGGACGTCCAACCATACAAGCCAATAATTTCGAGATCAAGCCAGTTATCATTCAGATGGTGAAAGCCAATCAATTTAGCGGCTCTCCCCTTGATGATCCAAATGCACACATTGCCACCTTTCTCGAGATCTGCGAGACTTTCAAATATAATGGTGTTACTGATGATGCCATTAGACTGAGATTATTCCCATTTTCACTTCGGGACAAGGCTAAAAGCTGGTTGAACTCCTTACCACCTGGAACTATCACTATATGGAATGATCTTGCTTAGCGGTTTTTATCCAAATTTTTCCCACCAGCAAAAACGGCGAAGATGCGGAACAATATTACTACTTTCACCCAGCAAGATGGAGAGTCATTATATGAAGCCTGGGAGAGGTACAAAGACATGTTGAGACGGTGCCCGCACCATGGACTTCCCAAGTGGTTACAGTTACAAACTTTTTTACAATGGGTTAAGTGGCTCGACTAGAACCCTTGTAGATGTGGCAGCTGGAGGTTCATTAATGGGGAAGACTGAAGAAGCGGCCTATGAATTACTTGAGGAGATGGCTGCTAATGCCTATCAGTGGCCAATTGAACGCTTTACACCTAAGAAGGCTTATGGGGTACATGAAGTTGATGCACTTACGGCACTTACAGCTCAAGTTGCCACATTAACGAAGCGATTCGATGCTATTCACCCTACTCCTGAGAGGTGTAATTTATGTGGTGGACCTCATGCCAGTGGTAACTACCAAGATAGTAATTCCTTTGATCAGCCTGAGCAAGCACACTTTGTAGGGAATGTCAACCGGCAGCAGAACAACCCGTACTCCAACACTTATAATCAAGGATGTCGCAACCATCCAAATTTTTCATGGAGAAACAATGATAATGCTATAAGGCCACCGATTGGATATCAAACTCAGCCTCAAGTCAATAAAGTCTCTCTGGAAGATGCTCTTGCTCAACTTACTGAAAAGACAAATCAATATATGGCGAGGGCTGACGCGTTTATCAGAAATTTAGAAATCCAAATCGGCCAGATCTCTAACATACTCTCCACAAGACCGCAGGGTTCTTTTCCGAGTAATACTGAGACGAACCCGAAGGAGCAATGTAATGCAATATCTCTCAGGAGTGGGAAACAAGTGGAGCAATCGAGCCAACTAATTTCAACTACCCCACCACCTTCTTCATTATCACTTTCTCTGATCAGAAGCGGTCAATATCAAGAACAGCAGTCACAACCTCAGGGACAATCCGAGACAAGTCAAATTGAGCCAAAAAATCCAAAATCCAAGTTTTTCCCGGACAATCCACCACAATATGTCCCTCCAATTCCATATCCTCAGGGGTTCAGTAAACAGAAGTTGGATCAACAATTTTCAAAGTTTCTTGAAGTTTTCAAGAAACTCCACATAAATATACCTTTTGCGGATGCTCTAACCCAAATGCCTAATTATGTGAAGTTCTTGAAAGAAATTTTATCCAACAAAAGAAAGCTGGAGGATTATGAAACAGTGGCGCTTACTGAGGAGTGCAGTGCGATCTTACAGAAGAAACTTCTACCAAAACTAAAAGATCCCGGGAGTTTTAATATTCCATGCACTATTAGGAATTCATTCTTTGACAGAGCTCTATGTGATCTTGGTGCCAGTATCAACCTAATGCCACTCTCGGTATTCAAGAAATTAGGTTTGGGGGAAGTAAAACCAACAACTATTTCTTTGCAATTGGCGGACCGGTCTATAAAGTATCCTAGAGGTATTGTCGAGGATGTGCTTGTTAAAGTCGATAAATTCATCTTCCCAGTAGACTTTTTAGTGCTTGACATAGAAGATGACCAAGAAATTCCTATTATTCTTGGTCGACCATTCTTAGCAACGGGAAGGACTCTTGTAGATGTACAGAAAGGGCAACTCATTTTAAGAGTCCAAGAAGAAAAAGTCGTCTTTAATGTCTTTAAAGCAACAAAATACCTACCTGAATCTGCCTCTTGCTTTAAAGTTGACATTTTGGAGAAACGTAAGGTTGAAACAGTGAAAACGAAGTATCCAAGAGAACCTCTTGCAATTCTGAGCATCTCTACTAAGTTCACTTAAGAGGAAAAAGCAAATATCACGGAATATGCAAGCTATTTTGAAGCTCCATCGTACTATCATGGGAGAAAGCCGAAGATAGAGAAACATGAGAATTGTCTTTCTACACTGTTCCCATCTATTTACGAACCTCCCTGACACGGAGAAGAAGAGTCTCGCTGATGACTGTAAATTAAGCGCTTCTTGAGAGGCAACCCATAATCTGTTTCCTTTCCTTTTAATTATGAATTTTTAGGTTTATTTTCTTTTGTTATGTTGTGTTTGTTTTCTTTTTGTGTGTTTCAGATTCTTACACAAGTTTGGGGGTCGACATGTATATTTAAACAACTTCACCATAAGCCTTCACCTTCGTGTGCGAATTTGAGGGAATTTTCTTTCACCTTTTCTTTAATTTTTAACATTGGGGACAATGTTAATTTTAAGTTTGGGGGTAGAGAGTTTAAAAAATTCAAAAAAAATTAAAAAAAAAAGAAAAAAAATTAAAAAAAAGGAAAGAGATTTGTTTAGTTTAGGTGTGTTTTTATGACCTAGTTTGATGAACCAAAGCCGATGATAAGACTATGATTTGAGTGAATAAAGTTCTTAGAAAAATGATGAATGTTGTTTTTATCTGTGTGCTTGATTCTGTGTTAGTTTGGTTTTGCTTATGATTCCTTGAATATTTTGAGCACATAAATGGTTGCATTTAATTGTTTGCTTACTTAGAGAAAGTTTGTGTGAGTTAAGTTCATTCTTTGAAGTCTCATTAATAAACTCTAGAACTTGTTTGATTAATACTTGAGGCGAAATCCTAGACTGCATTGCATTAGAGATATGATTTAGGCCATCTTTGAATCGTTTGAACCTTTCAAACCTACTCTTGACACTTATATCCATAGTTTACCCCTTTGAGCCTAATTATTGACCTTTTTTTTGACACCCATATTTTTACCCTAGCTTTAAATAGTTTCTATCATTTTACCTTGCACCCATGAGTACAATTATGATCTTTGTTAAAAATATTTTGAGTTATACTATTATGGGAGGAAGGGTGGCGTTGAGAAAAATTATTTTATTAGGGCATGAAAAAAAAAAGTACTATACCCATGTGCAAAAAAAAAAAATTGAAGAAAAAAAAAATTGGTGAAAAAAAAATTGAAAAATCATAAGTTTGGAGTATAGTGCTTTAATGAGAAAATGTGGAGTGAAAGAAGAAATTGGAAAATAAGTTTGGGAGAGTTATATCAACGAGGTGTTGAGTTTAGTAGTATAAAGATCCGAGAATAAAAATTTTGTGCTTAGGGTGATTTGAGCCACAAAAATGACTTTTATCCTACCTATTACCTGAGCCATACATTACAAGCTTAATAAAGTCCTAATGATCTTTGATGCAGTGTTAGTCTACATTAGTGGAGAGTGATATGAAAAATAGGCCTATAGAGTTTATATATTTCTATTTAGAGATTTATTATAACTTACTTATTTGCGTAAACTAATCCGAGTTGCATATGATTAAATGTAATTATTTTCACACACACTCAAGGAGTCTATAGTGGAATCAGATTGGCATTTGAATTGAAATTCTAGACCTATTTACAGTGTTTCGAGTTTTTCTTGGGCTTTATACTATGTGAAATTTTTTAGGCAAGTTTTGAGAGTTGAACTGGTCATGGTTTGGTCATGTTTAGTTGTTTGAAATTTTGTTTAGGTTTTCTTTTCTTTCTTTTGCTCGAGGACTAGCAAAAATTCAAGTTTGGAGGCATGATATCTATATGAAAATAGAGTTAATTGTACTATTTTATTAATTAAAAATGTGTGTCCTAGAGTAATTTTAATTTAGATTTTTAGTAATTTAAGTTGTTTTATTTTATTTTAGTTTAAGTTTAGTTTTATTTAATTTTATTAGGTTTAGGTGTTTTAATTTAATTAGTTTAATTTAATTTAATTTGAAATAGATATTTATTAGATTTATGTTTTTGATTTAATTTAATTTTAATTTGATTTAGGTTAAATAGAAAAGAAGAAAAAAAAGGAAATTCGGATTAAATCTTGGTCTTGATTGGAGAGTGCACTTCACACACAGAGGCTGAGAGTGGGGGAGGCAACAAAGGGGACAGCTGGGGCCCACGCATAAGAGAGATGGTGGAGGATTCTTTTGGGTGTCTGATCCGGTGCATCTCACGTCTGGTGCACTTTGTTTGCTCTCCAACGAAAAAATGCCACATCATCTAGTCAAAATCAGAGTTCTCTTCAGCTAATCATAGCCCCAGAACATGCTGACCTCAGGAAAATGTGATGCATAGGATTATTCGCCTATTATCAGATTTTGAATAGAAATGTGAGGAGCAAGAGAGAGAAAGAGAGAGTAAATTGTAAAGTGACACATCACACAACCAATCAAAATACAGCATTGGAATCCGTGAATGATTGGGAAGCACTCTCTTTTTAGCTATAAAAGGACTATGGGAGAAGAGAAAAAAATACACAATTCTAGAGAGAGAAACACAGTAGTCCAGAGAGAGAAAGTCTGTGGGAGATAGAGCAGTGGACTGGAACCTCTTCAACTGCGACTTCTCTAGTTTGATTTTAATTTCAGTTTTAGAATTTTATTTTCTTTAGGATGTTTACATTTAATATTTTTATTTTTCTTAGTTTAATTATGTTCTAGATTTCTTTTCTAGGGCTACAATGTAGCCTAACTATGATGCTTTAATATTTTTCTTTCAATTTAGTCTATGAATTATTTTTCCTAGTTGAGTTTTAATTCTGTTCTAAATGCCTCTATTTAATTGGCCACTAAATAGATGATTTGTTAATCATAATGAAACTAGAAGGAGATTTATGCGTCTAGTTCATTGGATTGAAAGCCATAAATTNTAATTAGTTTAATTCACATAGGAATATAGTGAATTGGTAATTAAGGGTACTTTTGCTTGAACTCAGGAGAGAATAGTGAATAAATTAGGGAATCTCGACTATCAACTAGGGAAATAATTTGGGACTAATGAGATGGGCAATTTTAGAGTGGATTAGTTATGGTGAAATCAGATAACCTAAGTTTAATTTCATTGTTTTACATCACGTGTTATTTTTCGCTTTTAATTTTCGTTCTCGTTTATTTTTATTGCTTTTAGTTTATTTTTAGTTTTAATTTAATTTAATTTTTCTTTAGTCGATTGATTCAAATAAAATTAGGGGTAGCTAAATGTTGGTACTTAGTAAATCTACAGTCTTCGTGGGATGATACTCATATTCACTACTTTATTACTTGTTTGTGGTACATGCACTTGCTTTCATAATTTACACAACAAGTTGGCGCTGCGGCGCCACTTTTTGGTGCCCCAGCACCACTTTCTCGCTGGTTTCACGCCTCGGCTTCCCGGGTATGCCATTTCTTTGTTTGACCTCTGATTTGCGTCATTTTCATTGCGTTACGACCGTATCGGATTGAACTTCAATTTTAATGATTTAAAAGATCCATTTGTGAGGTATAAATTTATCTCATTTTGCATCAAACACCTTACAATGTACACAAACACACAAAATATCAAAGCAACAAGAAAAACGCTTAAAACAACTTAATATAAATAAGAACATAGCAAAACTTAAGGTAATTTAGTACTAGATAACTCAAATTTTGTGGACTTAACATAAAGCATATTCTCAAATATCTTAGGAGAATAAGAAATTATATGCTGGTTTATTCAAGTCAGGACTTGATTCCTATTGGTTGTACTGATTCTGATTTTTAATCAGACAAAGATACTTGAAAGTCGACGTCTGGGTCAGTGTTCACTCTTCTTGGTGGAGCCATTGTCTGGAGAAGTGTTAAGCAATCTAGTACTGTAGATTCTACTATGGAAGGAGAAAACATAGCAGCTTGTGAAGCAGCTAAAGAAATAGTTTGGCTCAGAAAGTTCTTTACTGATTTGGAAGTTGTGGAATATGGATAAGCCATTGACTTTATACTGCGACTACAGTGGAGTGGTGGCAAATTCAAAAGAACCAAGAAGTCACAAGAGAGGAAGGCATATAGAGAGGAAGTATCATCTGATTAGAGAGATAGTACATCGAGGAGATGTGGTCGTTATGAAGATCGCATCCGAAAACAATATTGCTGATCCTTTTACAAAAACGCTTCCAGCAAAGACTTTTGAGAGTCACTTGGAAGGTTTAGGATTAAGAGACATGTCTCACCTGCTTTAGGGCAAGTGGGAGATTGTTAGGTTTTAGCCCTAATAGCATGTATATTTTGGATATTTGCTAAATTAATAAAATGATATTTTTCTATTTGAATTTGTGCATAATTGGTATGTCTTTAAATATTAGAAAATCCCCAGTTTATTTATGTGACCACAAATTTAGTATATAAGTGTTATATACATGAGGATTAAATTTATGGATAATAAACTAAATATAGTCCATAATAATTAGTTAAAGTTTAGGATCTTTAATTAAATATTATTAGTACGGTCTATTAATATTGAGAATGTAATAGTCTTATCCGGACTATTGATGTGTTGACATCACAATAGAGGTACTTTATATAATTCAATTATATAGGACTGGACCAGACATGATTTGAATCTCACATAAATTTCGTTAACTGTTGAGAGTTCAAATAATGTCACTAGATGATCATATATAGATCAATCTTAATCATGAGTAGTTATAGACTCCTATTTATAATATTATGTTCTTTAACATACTTGTTAAAGGTTTGCTTTTTAAACATATCGAAATACTTGTATCTTGGGAGCATGATGAGATGAGTAGCTGGGAAAGTAGCTTACAGATATGGAATCCATTCCTTCCATTAGGAAGCTAGAAAGATGATTCCCTTGTGTATTGATTCAGGACTTGAATAGTTTGAGTACTCAATTTATAATAGATTTATAAATTAATTGTTTATTAGAGAATTAATGGTACACAAGAATAAAGATGTAATTGGAAAGATAAACGGAATATAACCTAGCTCCAATTATGAATAGTCTATGGAGGATTGAACTACATGCAATGATTAAATCGATGGATTGCTCGCTGTTTTCTTAGTAAATTAATTCTGCAATTTCAAGAGTACAATTCTAGATTTTTAGTGGAGTAATATTGGAATTAATAAATTAGACAAATTAATTAAAGAGTTTAATTAATTGTCATAATTTATTGGAGCTTGAATTACAGGTCCATAGGTCCCCAATTCCACCTCTTACAAACACTGTATTGGATATTATATTATTTCTGTTACTGCACACTTTGTCTAGATAAATAGTTTATTTATATGTATTTAATAATTGTTATTAATTAATTAATTAATTAATTTTAAATTAATTAATTTAAATTTATGGAGGGATAAGTTTACTAATTTTGAATTTAAAAATATCTAATTATCAGATAATTAGATAAACAGAAATTGAGAAACTGACTGAAAGTGAAATAGTTATCTGCTAGTTTATATAGATATATATATATTAATTAATTAATCACGTTCATCCAGTTGTGCTTGAGACTTGGATTAGAAGATCGTGGTTTAGAAGACAAAAAGGCTAGGATCTACTGATAGGCTACAAGAGGTATTAGATTTATTCTCTTTGCATGTTTCTATTTGCTATGAATTAATACTATGCACTCACATAGTCAATTATCTTGAGAAAATTTTTGAATATTCCTGGGCAAATCTTCTGCTACAAAAATCATTTTTAAAACCAACAAATAGGAGTTGTATCAGGTAGCAAGTCAATAACAAACTATATCTCTCTATGAAGTGGTAATCCTGGTAGATCTTTTGGGAATACCTCTAGAAATTCATTAACTACTTGTATTTTCTTTGGCTTCATCTTAAGTTGCTCTCTAGTATCCATTACATTTGCCAAATAACCAGTATATTCTTTTTCAAGTAACTTCCTTGCTTTTATTATTGAAATAACTGGTACTATTTTCTTCTTAGAAGACCCAAGGAAAGTAAACTTCTCTTCACTAGGTGGCTGAAATACTACTCTCTTACCATTACAATCAATGCTAGCATGATACTTAGATAGCCTATCCATACCCAAAATTACCTCAAAATCTTACATATCTAATACTAATAAGTCTGTCCACAATTCTCTACCGTCTATCTATATTGGACACGTTCTTAAAAGTTGACCAGAATATAGAACTTTCCCAGATCGAATAGTTATACAGCATCTTAAATTCAATGTTTCTGGTGATCTGCCCAATTTTCTCACATATGCTGATGATGCAAATGAATGTGTAGCTCCTGAATCTATTAATGTATTTGTGAGGATATCAAAGATAGGGATCTCACCTGTGACAACTGATGGATCAGCCTCAGCATCTATCACAGTTATGGTAAACATATGAGCTGGAACTTTCTTTTATTCACAAGAGATGGAGGGACAATCTCTAGAAAAATGTCCTGTCTTGCCACATGTATAACACGCTCTACTATCCAAAAGACATTCACCTTTTTGAGGCCTTCCACATTTGGGACATGTAACTTTCTGGTTCGAATTAGATTGCATTTGTTGACCTGTTGCTGGGCACTTTGAAGGATCTCCTCTTTGTCCTTGACCCTATGGGAATTTCTTTTTGCCGCCATTAAACCCTGGTTGAGTACCTTTTCCAAAATTTGCATTTCGCCTTGCTATGTTTATGTTTCTTCTAATTTCTAGTGCTTTTACCGTCTTCAGTTCAGCTTCTTTAGTTTCAAGGGCTTTCTTAGCAACTTCCCTATAAGGCACTCCTTTTCCTGTAGACACCTTAATATCCCTATATATTTCTGCTTTCAGCCCCTGTAAAAACTGATTTACTTTCAACTCGTTGGTACCCACCATATGAGGAGCAAAGCGGGATAGTTCATCAAATTTCTTTATATAGTCACACACAGATATACCACCCTACCTCAGATTAGTAAACTCAGCTACCTTTGCAAGTCGATTAGCTTCACTAAAGTACTTCCTATAAAAGATTTCCTTAAATCTCTCCTAAGTCAATCTATTAACATTAGTGATTGACTTCATGGAATTCCACCAGTGCCTTGCATCCATTTAGAACATATAGGTAGCACAAGAGACTTTCTCCTCCTCCGGGATTCTTATATAATCAAAGATACCCTCTAAACTCTGAATCCACTCCTCAGCTAATAATGGATCTAGTTTATCTTTGAAAGCTGGATATTCTTCCTGAACCTTTCAGAAGCTGGTTCATGATTTTCTTGTCTAGCTACTGTTGGAATAATGTCCTATAAAGCGGTTTATTATTTTGACATTATAAACAATTTTTTTATCGGATTATTTATTATCTAGTTGTTGTTAGTAATTTCCATGCTATGAATTTTAATTTCATTTATATCCCATTGATATACATGTGATTTGTATGTTTATCTTTTGCAAACATCTAAAAGATTTCGGGACATATAATGAGTAATAAAGAATTATTCATATGATGAGTTTATACGTGGGAGATATTATATTCTTTATTTCATTTTGCCTAAATTAAATTGTTTGTATTCTGCATATTGAAGATGGAATACTTTACTATGCCATAGAGTATAGTGTTGTCTATTTAACTAATGAAGTCTCCAATTATCGAAGTGAGTCTTCGGATAAATATACTAGTGTGTTATAAGAAAGTTATAACAGCATCGAATAGGACCTAGTAAATTAGAATTTAAGATTAAGTGCCGTAACTCAAATTTCTAATTTTACTAATCTAGCACTATTGTAGAAGACTTTAATCCTAGTAATTAACGAACTTACTTTCATGTGTTTTGTCTTTTTGAGTTACTGGAGGACTAGTTCTGATTTATTGTTCGAACTCCGGTATCTTGGAAGATAAGGTATATGAAATGTGTAGAACGTTTTCATGATGGACACCATGCATATGATGTCACTTTGAGTTTTTTCAAGTACTTGGATAATATAAACCAGGGCCCTGGTATTCACCATGTGAATTTGACTGTATTGGTATAAGCAGAAACAAACACCGTAGTCAATTATTATCCATTAGATGAAAGATGGCAATAAAAAAGTAAATATGTACTAGAGGGGTAATACGGTAATTTCACCCTACTTGTACGATATTACATTGGGGGTATGTTTGCAGGTATAGTATATGCTAAATGGATCAAGCTAATTAATTGTTAATAAGCTTCATAGAAAATAAATGATATTTAGTCCAAGAATTCAATATTGGGTCTATAGTGGCGTGTCCCAATATTAATGGACAAGGCCCAATCATAATTAAGAGTTAATTACGATAGTGGGTATATGAATCATTGGAGCTTGGGCTTTATAGATCCATCCGGTTCCCTGTCTAGCTCAAATTAAAGCCCAATATTTACCCAATAAGCCTATTAGGGTTTATTAATCTCTCTATATAGTTAAGAGAAAAGTTCTCTGACTGTACAATTTAAGAGTTACACGTGAAACACCCTCTTGAGAAGAGAGTGTCACATGAAAACAAGAGAGAGGAAGAGTAGAGAAAAATTGGCCACACTAGGGGATTCACTGTACTTGGTGTTTCGGCCATCTCGGAGAAATCAGTTTGAGAAGATTGTCTTCTTGTTCATCTGCGGATCTCTTTGTTAGGAATCAAGAAGGTGACCACCCACCGGATTAATCAAACGGCTTTCGAGAATAGAAGGGAGGATGAGAAGGTTGTGGAGCGAATCTGGGTATTATTCCTGTCTAGATCAAGAGTTAATTTATGTTAGATCACGATTCGAAAGATTTTGTAAATAGAAAAATTTTAAACAAAAAATTCTGCTGCGTTTCTTGATTTTACAAAACTATGGTGTTCTTGAAAATGATTTTATGAAAATAAATTCTGGGAATTTATTCCAGTAAACACTAGCAATTGGTACCAGAGTAAGGTTTTATTGTTGATCTAGCATATTTTACTTCGGTCTATTCTCTAGTTGATGGATGTTTTTGATTTCTGGAAAAGTCTAGTTTATGTTTGGCCTTGGTCATATTATGAGTATGCTCTAGTTTGTATAATTGTCAATAAATTCAATGAGTTTGAATGATTATTTGATTAAATGTTGCTATGAGGAAATGATCATGTTTATTTTGATTTTTGTTTTCCAGCATGTTCTTGATTTCTTTGTGTACATATTTTATGTTCTTGATAAAACTATGCATGGAAATGTTTTGATCTTTAATTGTATTTTGAGTTTTATGAAAACTATTTTTCAATTAAAAGAAAAAATGAAACAATGGAGCAGTGCACGGCTAAGAGCCTTGTGCACTGCCCGCGTGAGCCCCGCAGGTGTGACCTATGTGCAGGCCGCACGGGCACGACCCCGCGCATGACCTGCGGGCTGCCTCCCCGTGTAGGCCGCGCGGGTGCACCCAACGCATGCTGCGCGAGTTCTCCCCACGTATGCGGTGCGGGCATGGCTCGTGCAGGCCGCGCAGATGTGATCCGTGTGAGGCCTACGGGCGGCCAGCCCGCACATGCCGCGCGGGTTCAGCCTACTCCTGCAGTGTAGGCACCGCCCCGCTAGCTGTGCGGATGTGATCCGCGCATGGCCTGCGGGTAGCCATGCAATGCATGCAGCATGGTCGGCTTCCCGTGCCTTGACCACTCGAGGTGTCGCCTCGTGCATTTGACGTGCGAGAGCTATGCGAGCCCGTTGTTGCTCAGGACAACTCCCGAGCAAGGCCGTGTAGTGTTATGCGAGCTCGTTGGCACCCGGTAGTTGTCCCGAGCGTGGCCGCGTAACGTCCCGAGGTCGACGTTTACGTCTCGGCCTCATTTCGTTGGCTTGTCCTAATACGTTTCATATTTTCGGCTGTAATTTTAATTATTTTCATTTTAAAATTAATTTAATTAATCCATAGTTTTATGACAACTGATAGATTAAAATTTAAATTCAAATTTTTATATCCTTATTTAAATTTGAATTTTTGAATTTTTGAATTGATAGGATATTTTAATTTGAATTATGGATATAGTTGATATCCATAATATCTTAATTATTATTTAAATAATTAAAGATATTTTAAAATAGAAATTTTTAAATTAGATACTATGAGAAAATATCTTTTTAGTTTTAAATTCAAATTTTGAATAGATATTTTGAAAAATTAATTATGTGATAGTTAGTTATCTATTTTGAATTTTAAATTTGTTTTAATTCAAATTCTAGATATTGTAGGAGATTTTATCCATAAAATCTTCTATCTTCTAAATTTCAAATTTTGTGAAGATTTGAAATTTAAATTTAAATTATAATATCTTTTCAATTTTTAAATTTGAATTTATGGTTGATAGATATCTAATGAGATTAGATATTGATTTGAATTTTGAATTCAAATCTGATATTTAAGGAAGTTAAATTCAAATTAAGATTTTAAAAGTTGAAATTTAAATTTGATTTTTTTAAGGAGATTTAATTAGTTAAATATTTTTTTTATATAAACTGATTAGATTTTATAAAAATCTTTTCTAATTTAATTTTTAAAATATTATCTTCCATATTTAAGTATTTAACATTATCTTTTCAATTAAAATTATTTAAATGTTAAATAATTTAAATTACCGGAAATTAATAAATCATTAATAATTAATTAATTATCTAATTAATACTTTGGTATTATTAGGACAATGTTGCATGCATGCCTAATAATTAAGTTTTATTACATGATCTTTAGTAACATGTCATATAGAAAATTAGAGCTACTCTCATGCAAATATGAACATGCTTACATATTTGATTTTAGGTTACTAAATTAGTTAGATAACTGGGTAAAATCGATAAATCCCTAATCATAAAATATTGAGTGGGAGAAGGTATATGATACCTATAGTCTCTATTGTTGGTTCGTTATGTATTAGGATGAGCCTCATCTCAGAATCTTGCTGAGCTCCCGTATGAGGGTTTTCGTCAGGATAATACTGGAAATGAGCTTCTTAGGATAAGGTACTAGGTAGACTATACGAGGCTGATCGCTCGTAAGAGACGGTCTTATATAGAAAGCTTAGTTACCGAAACAATAGTTAAACACTCAACTCGAAAAATTAATATCCTCCCATAGGAGTTCTTATTAGTCGATTAGAGGACCAAAGAGAATGGTAGTTAGAAATATGGGATAAGAGATATTTGTCTATTTACTAATTGAAATTGTTTCAGTTTGACTTGTTGATTGCATGACTTCCCGTAGGAGGCTTGTAATCAATGGTAGGTTAAATTACCATGAATATAAGTGATAGTCTTAGGGATACTTCACTTGTATATTGTATGCTTAATACTTTATGTTAATTATTCGAAACATGATATATATGATGTTTGCTTAAACATGGAATGTTTATTTATTTTTCAGTAGATATGGCACTTAATCCTTTATCCACTTTACTCACACAAAATAAGCTAGACGGTGAAAACTATATAGGCTGGAAACATAATCTAGACATAGTGCTTACTGCTGATAAATATAAGTGGGTTCTCACTACTCCATGTCCTACTCAGCCAACTGATGAGATGGCTAAATGCTAAGTGGAAGCAATCTGATGAGATGAAAGAAACTTATATGATAAGTGGAAGCAATCTGATGAGATGGCTAAATGCTATATACTTGGCTCATTGAGCAATATATTACAACAACAATATCGTGGGATGGATAGTACTGCTGACATGATGCTGAGTGTTGACGAAATGTTCGCCAGTCTCGGTCATCAAGCTAGAAATGAGGCTATAAGTGCATTCTTGAATCTTCGTCAGAAGAAGGATACTCTAGTTCGGGAATGTATGATGAAAGTCATCGCATACCTTAATGAACTGGAAATTCTTGGAGCTGAAATTGATTGTGACACCCAAATCGACATGGTTTTGATCACATTGTCAGACACCTTCAATCAATTTAAGATTGATTATGAGATTCGGCGGAAGGATTATACTTTTACTAGCCTAATGAAAGATCTACAAATTACTGAGAACATTCTTAAGAATAAATCGGGGTCAGCTGAGGCTAATGCAGCTCAAGCTAGTTCTTCCAAACCTAAGTCGAAAGGCAAAGATAAAAGGAAAAGAAAAACTCTGGCTTCTCTGGCTCCAAAGAAAAAGAAGACCAAGAAGGATGCCAAACCAAAGGGAAAATGTTTCCACTGCAGTGAGGATGGATACTGGAAGAGGAACTGCAAAACTTACCTAGCCCTTAAGAAGGAAAAGAACAACGGCATGGACAAACAAGGTAATGACAATTTGTTGTTCATTGAGGCTTGTCATGTGATTGATTCTATCGATTCTTAGATCGTAGATTCAGGAGCCACTGACCATGTTTGTAATACTTTGCAGGGGTTCAAGAAAACTAGGAAGTTCGCTAATGAAGAGTTCACGCTGCAATTGGGAGATGGCTCAATAGTTAAAGCTCGTGCAATGGGAGATGTTATTTTGAATTTCGATGATTTTAGGTTTTTAGAAATAAAGAATTGTTATTATATTCCAGTATTTAAACAGAATTTGATTTCTATTTCCTGTTTAATGAGACAAGGTTATTCTGTTTATTTTGACAATGAAGTTTCTATTAGAAAGAATAAAAGTCTTATTTGCACTGGTACTCATAGGAATAATCTTTTCTTTATTCAACCTAGAAGCATCTCAATGCACAATCTTGAAAATGGTTCTGAACATGTAGAACCTAAACTAAGAAAGTAAAAGTGAGTACTAATGATGAAACTTTTCTCTGGCATTTGAGACTCGGTCATATTAACCTAAACAGAATTCAAAGGTTAGTTAATGATAGACCTCTAAGTTCATTAGAAGTCAAACTATTACCAACTTGCGAATCCTGTCTGGAAGGTAAAATGACTAAAAGACCATTTACTGGAAATGGTCTTAGAGTTCATGAATGTCTTGAGTTAGTACACACTGATATCTGCGGGCCCTTGAATATTCAAGCTCGAGGAGGTTTTGAATACTTCATTATATTTACGGATGATTATTCTAGATTTGGTTATGTTTACCTAATGCAACGCAAATCGGATTCTTTTGAAAAGTTCAAAGAATTCAAATCTGAAATTTAAAAGCAATTAGGAAAGAACATAAAGACCTTTCGATCTGATCGAGGAGGTGAATACCTCCTTGGGGAATTCTCTAAATTTCTCACAGACAATGGGATCCTATCCCAACTCACAGCACCTGATACACCTCAATTAAATGGTGTTGCTAAAAGAAGAAATAGGACACTTTTGAATATGGTTAGGTCGATGCTCAGTTATTCATAATTACTCGTATCTTTTTGGGGTTATGCCTTAGAAACTGCTATGTACCTGTTGAATAGAGTTCCTTCAAAGTCAGTACCTAAGACTCTATTTGAACTGTGGAAAGGACATAAACCTAGTTTGCATTATATCCATATTTGGGGTTGTCCAGCATACGTTCTAAAAAGGAAAACGACTAAGTTGGAATCACGATCTGAATTGTGTCCATTCATAGGATACCCAAAAGGAACAATAGGGTATTATTTCTATAGTACTGAAAAGAAAGTGTTTGTGAGTACAAATACTACTTTCTTGGAAGAAAACTATATGAAAGATTTCAAGCCCAAAAGTAAGTTAGTTCTTGAAGAATTAACTGATGATGTTATCAGCCCATAGAAGATAAGATAGAGAAAGCACCTAAAAAAGATAAATTACTTGAAACTTAACAAACATCGTATCTTCGTCGTAGTGGGAGAGTTGTGAGACAACTTGAAAGATACTTAGGAATAGGAGAGTCTTGTGACCAAGAATCTGATCCTTACACCTACAATGAGGAATGGATGATGTTGATAAAGATCTCTGGCAAAAGACAATGGAATCCGAAATAGAGTCCATGTACTCTAATAGAGTCTGGGAACTTGTAGATCCACCGGAAAGGATAAAATTCATTGGGTGCAAGTGGGTCTATAAGAGAAAGAGAGGAGATGGGAATGTGGAGACTTTCAAGGCAAGGTTAGTTACAAATGGTTATACACAGAAGGAAGGTATCGACTATGAAGAAACCTTCTCTCCTGTAGTTATGATCAAGTCTATTCGCATATTCTTATCCATCGCTGCATCTCTTGATTATGAGATATGGTAAATAGACATCAAGACTGCATTCCTGAATGGCAATCTTGATGAACGTATCTATATGATACAACCAGAGGGATTCGTTGAAAACAGTCAAGAAAGAAAAGTTTGTGAACTTAAGAGATCTATTTATGGACTCAAGTAAGCGTCTAGATCATGGAACATAAGATTTGATGAAGTAATTAAGTCTTATCATTTTGAACGAAATGTAGATAAACCTTGTGTCTATAAAAAAATTCAAGACAATAAAGTGATTTTTCTGGTACTGTATATTGATGATATTTTAATCATTGGGAATGATGTTGGATCATTATCATCAGTAAAAGTCTAGTTAGCACAACAGTTTGATATGAAAGACTTAGGTGAAGCATGCTATGTTCTAGGAGTATAGATTCTACGAGACAGAAAGAACAAATGCATAGCTTTATCACAAGCTTCATACATAGATAAAATACTGGTTAGGTTTGCATTGTAGAATTCCAAGAAAGGTTTAACACCCTTTCGTAAAGGAATTATTCTGTCTAATGAGAATTCTCCCAAGACAGAAAAAGAGAAAGAACTGATGAGAAATATTCCTTATGCTATCGTGTGATATATGTATGCAAAATACACGGTACGTCTTCTCCATGCACGAGGTCATGTATGCTTGCAGCTGCTTAACTTTTTATGGTCCAAGAACTCACGCAACATATATGCTTGGATGATAAATTCTGCTAGAAACGATTATTTTGTTAATTTGTAGTATGTACTATTCACATATGCCTATGTTACCACGAGGATGTATTAAGTGATCATAATAAAGAGAAGAATTAAAAGCTGCTACTATATATATATATTCATTCTGTATTACACATAATATATCTAGATAATATATCTATATTGGGCTGTATTGGTATTTTGTTTGCATAATTTTCTTCTCTTTGATAGAATCTAATTTTTTTTTTGTTTTCTTTTCTCTTAAGATACATAATAAAAATCAAAAGCTCTTTTAGGTAAAATTTATTGCCTCACTAAATTTGTCTTGATTGTCATTTGTAAGTCCCTAAAATAAAACTTTTAGACAATTTAACCTAGAACGACTATCTAATGTTGTACATGGTTTGGCTGATTTGCACCACATAGAGAGACGGGCTTGGCGCTTTAAGGGCTTTTTAGCTAGATGGCCGAATTTTGGATCACTTTTTGAAAATATCCGTTTTTCAAACATGATTAAAAAATGACCGAATTTTGAAAATTATTTGGAAAATTACTGTTTTTCATATGTAATAAATAAAACAATATTGATTTATTTTGTATAAAATTTATTTATATTTTGAAAGATTGATTTTTAAAAAAAAATTAGATCAACTGAAAAAAGAGCATTTATGAAAATAAAATTATAAAACAGCCACTTATTAAGTAGGTATAAACAAATGGCTATTTTGTAAAATGATCTAAAAAATGAATATTTCTTATAAATACTCATATGGGACCAGGATTGTGTCGAATGCCCTAAACCATTTCCGAGGGCTTTAGCAAAGTGCTTCTTTGCAAAATAGCTGAATTTTTTATCCTTATTTAGTAAAATTCCCTTTTGAAACACTATAGCAAAATGACTTGGCATATCAATTTTTATATATAATATTTATCACTATAGCAGTATTTTATCAATTAGTGTGAGTCCTTGGAAAAATCCAAATAATGAAATACAAGAACACCTTAGTTACGCCTCCCTCCTAATTAGTTCTACCCAACAAAAATAGTTTTATTTAGCAGGGGAGAGGAAACGATGGGTTTGTTTTTTTATTTCTTATTTTTTATTATTATAGTTTTTGGTGAAATAAAATAGAAAGAGGAACGATCAACGTGGGAATTTGATTTTTTTTTTTAACGGTTTTTAGTGAAATAGAAAACAAAGAATGACATATTTGCAAAATAATTTAGTATTTTCTAGTTGTTGATGTGGCAAATAAGATAGATTAATTACCATCTTATTTGCCATTGTTAGGATGAATATGGTATTGCAAATACCAAACACAAACCCTAGATCATTCATACAAAACTAATAGGGTGGTAGGGACCATAACTCTAATATGTTCCTTATGTAGTCTCTTGTTGGGTATCCATCACCCCCAACAGGGTAGACTAACAGGACATCTACATTGGTATCCATACCCAGTTGAATATCTTGACCTATCTTGAATTAAATCACTTATTGGGTCTGCATAAGAATAATATAGCACAATGCGATCGTTTAAAATATGTGGCCTATTATTATTAGGAAATATAGTTTCCTAATAATCTCCCACTTGAGTTACATATGAATCAAATACAATTGTATTGTAAAACTGAAGTATGGCCATGAATATGCCATATTATTCCTGAATATCCCTGAAGTTGCAATCTAGTCTATCAGACATATTAGTACGAAATCAAAGCGCTCGTCGTTGCACTTATTTGGATGGCAACTAAAATCCTCAATGATCATTAGACTAATATATCTGAATAACACAGATCGAGTATGAAATGTGGCATGGAAATTACATGTAATGTGATTTACCATGCCTATTTCTAACTAGTCCTCCCAAAACTTTCTTGAGATCAGCCATAGTCTTTGCCCTTTAGTACATTTCCGCAAACTTTATTATTAAACCACATTAGGAAAGTAAGAAAATATTAAATACATAATATCATATCATGTATGAAAATGTACAGAGTCTACAATGAAAATCCATCATCAACTAAAATACTGCAGTATACAAAACATAAACAAGTGTCACACAATAAGCATCTATACTAACCTACAAACTCTTATTAAAACTACACACCATCCAAAAATACAACACTTATATGAGTAGTATGCTCGTGAAAGATTGTTAGTTGGAATTTTCAACTATAAATTATACTCACACAGTCCCGCGCAAGTGCACACGGTCACAAGTAATATAGATTTAGGAGCTAGAGTGTCGAAACCACGAGGATTGATTACTAAGTCTAGGCTAAGTATTAAAATTGGCCAATCCTAACTTTATCCAAACAAGAAAATTATAGATTTTAGAGAAATAAAATAAAAGAACTAAACTATCATGCAAAATAAATGAAATTAAGCAATAAAAAAAATGTCTAGTTTTACTAATTCCCCAACCATCATTTAAACACAAATTCTGAATTTCCCTCTTAAATTAATTAATCCACTTAGAGTTGTCAACCAAGAATTTGAATGTATTCACAAACCCATTTCCGAGACATAAGTGAAAATACTTAGACCAGCTAATAAGTTACTCCTAATATAAATTGATTAGATTCATCAGGTTTAGTAATTCTCAAAGAGGTTGCACAAGTCACATAAGTATATTCCTATCCTATGTAAACTTACCCCAAACTAGGTAATCTTATGTTGTTTTATCTAAGTCCAAATTTCTAATCCCCTTTCTAAGCTCATAGTAATTTCACTCAACAATCTATTTAGTGATCAATTAAATAGAAGCAATAAGCATAAGGTAAAACAAATAACTCAACAAAATATTTGATTAATAAAAGAGAAGAGAAATAAACAAATACAAGATACTAAGTTGGTTAACAAAGTAAAACTAGACAAAGAAGTATTTAGTTCACACATTTTGTACACGGTTTGTACCGTGTATTGTTTGGCTGGCAAGAGCATTTAATGCTCATTACACAGATTGATAACCGTGTTTTTTGTTGGCATATGTTAAGAGCAATTAATGCTCTTTACATTTCACATGTTAATAGGACTGAATTGGGAATAGGGGATGGAGCAAGTTAGATGTCCGATGGCCTCCACTCGGGCTAATTTGCTCAAGTTCACTAGTAGTTCGGAGTTGGCGACTAAAGTTGAGGCGACAAGAGTGAAAGCAATGAGTAGGAGTGAATTGGGAATTGCCATGGCGAAATATTACTAATCTGAGTTGGAAATAATAGGAAGAATTAGGGTTTCTTCTTATGTATGATGACGAATGTGACACGAGACATATATATATATATTTCTGGGATTATTTCGACACAAGGCACTAATGGCCCCTTTTGCACGTATTACTATAAAAGATAATGACTTTTACTGCGTCTCTTTTGTTCTATTGAGATTTTATTAGGGATATCATGTATTGGGGTACTAGTGTTCGTGTGTACGTAATCGTATTGAAAAGGGAAAGTATAATGTGCATGTAACTGTTTTGTTCGTTCTATGTCAATTCCCAAGTTGAGCATTATTGAGCCCAACATGGGTAGCTAGACATGTGGTGCAAAAAGCTTAATTAGTATGTCTCAAGCTATATTTAAGAAAGTGCCTCTTTTTCTATGATTGTATTAAAATAATATTCATTGTAGTATAGACATAAAGACAAGTAAGTAGAGCTGGGTCTCGCAAGTTTGGGCCTCTAGACAAATCTTTAAGGGGCCATCTAAAAAAAAAAGGAAAAAGACACCTAGTACTACCTTTTGATAAATAATACCAAAAATACTATGTCCAAACTTTTACTTATTTTTGTATTACCTTTTTTTAGAAAAATAACGAATTCTTACTAAGAAAGACCAAATAATATCTTAAAAATTTCAATTTTTTCTTGTTTCTTTTTGCTACTAGTTTACTTGTAGCTGATCACTCTTAAAACTAATTACTAATTTATTATTAGAAATCATAAACTAGTTAGTTTTTAGGAACTAGAAACCAAATTAGTACTAAAAACCAACAACCATATTAGTTTCCACAATAAATATCATAACTATTTAGTTAATAAAAACTGAAAAACTAAATTAGTTTCAATCATAAACAGTAGAACTATTTGGTTAATTCAATTATTGATTACTAGAAACCAATTTGGTTATTGGAACCAGTTGCCAGAATCCAAAAACCAATATATATTTCTATTGCTTTTACTTCAAAAATATAATTACTTAATTTGAGAACTTGACCATATTATTCAGCATCCTTGTTTAATATCTCACTCAATTCTTACAACAAGACCTTCTGTAAAAAAGAAATTATAATAGTTTTTAGAAAACTTTCATTGTTTCCTGTGATTTGAAAAAGAAACCATAATAGTTTCTAGGAAACTTTCGTGGGTTCCTATAATTTACTTAGCTACAGGGCATTCTACTAAAAGGAAACCATGATGATTTTCAAGAAACCTTTGTAGTTTCCTATGATTTATTTAACTACATGAAATTCTGCAAAAAAGCAATCACAATGGTTTCCCAAAAATGTTCGTGGCTTCATGTGATTTACTTATGTACAGGACATTCGGCTAAAGAAAACCAAACTGAATCCCAGGAAACCTTTGTGCTTTTATATGATTTACTTACGTACAGGACTTTCGACTAAAGGAAATCAAACTGGTTTCCAGAAAACTTTTGTGGTTTCCTGTGATTTACTTACTTACAGAATATGCAGCTAATAGGAAACTAAATTAAACCAAATTGGTTTCTAGGAAACCTTTTTAGTTTCTTGTAAAAAAAAAAAAAAGATGACTTATTTACTAAAATGCCACCGCATTTTCTAGTTTCTAAAGTATTTAGAAAAATTCCATCAAAAGGTCGTACGGATTTTTATTATTTTTAAAAGTTCATAAAATTGGTATTATTTTTTAAAAAGTAGGTATAAGTATCCAAAACCCAAAAAAAGGGGGAGGGGGGGGGGGCGGAATTGTAAACGCTTTGATTTTATGAAATCATAGAAAGTCTGAGATCTTACCCTATACTTGGTGTCTCTTACGAAAAAATTATATTTATAGAAACTTCTATTTATTTACATCTAACTACAGTAATATGAAAACTAAAAAACTTTGACCTAAGATAAAGGTATATAATAAACTATTCTCTATTAACTTGGCAAGTACCTTTAAATTATTTGCGTTCTGTGAGTGGCACTCTCATCATTCTACATTTTTGTTGCATGACTAGTATGTGATGATAATAAATTTAATATAGTAGGTAACAGTGGCAGAGCGTGAAATGTTTTTGAGAGGGGGCAAAGCTACATATGTCACGACCAGAAATCCAAAGCCGTGATTTTTAGTAATTTTGAGTATAAATAAGGATAAATAAGGAAATTTACAAAATTCAAAAGAAATCAAGTACTTAGATCTTTCAATCTAGTTTTCGAATCCTTAGAATTCTATATTAAAAGGGGGTCTATCTTTAGTTTAGTTTACCAAGAAAGAAACACTAATTAAGATTCAAGAAAACATAGTTAAATTGTATAAAAACTTGGTTTAATAAAACTTTAGTATTGATTAAATAGAATTCGTAAATCTTGAGTCCGAATGTCTAAAATTTAATTTACAGAGTTAGTCATAATTCTAAGTATTTAAAATTTTGAAAATATGCTCCTTAGGAACATTTGTGTCCAATTTATATACCCAATCCTAAAGTATTAGTAAAGACATCATCATACATTCACTTAGCATAAACAATAAATTTTGCTAAACTGTTAGACATAAAGAAATAATTGAACAAGGCATAGGGACCAACCGGAGAGGAATAGGACTGCAAGCCGAAGTCAAGTCACGTGCCTAGCTATCGAAATAACTATATCAAAGGAACAAACACCAGAAAGAGAAGAAAGTAAAAGGGGTGAGCTCGAAAGCTCAGTAGGAAAACTGTTACCTCATTTTAAAACTATTTTAGTGATGGAGAGTCCCTGTATGGTTAGTTCAATCTAAAAGACCTTTTTAAAACTATATATATATACATATATATTACAGTTTCCAAAGCCAGTAGTCCATATATGCATGTGCATATATATATATACATAATTTCAATAAATCAATCAGTCCACCAGCACATGACACAAATCCATCCGTACCCGTGAGTTCACCACCTCTCATCAATGGAAACCAGGATGTTGGCACTAAGTGTTCTATACAGCCTACCAGACACGTAGCCCATACCCGGAGGAGACACCCATGTGTCGCCTACAAAACCCGGATGGGCAACTGCATTGTCTACGCCTACCAAATAGGAAGGTAATCAGAATCAAAACCCTGAGTGAGTTCACGGACTTTGCACCATCGGTAGGGCCATAGTGACACAATGTAAAAACCTCACGATGCTAACTTGGTACTCATGTGTGATCCTATGACACGTGTACTCTGAACTGATGTGTAAAAATAGTCCTGCAGTAATTTAAGTTCAAGTAATGCTATGATTGTAACATCCAGCTCCTCACATAATTAAAAGAGCCAATAATAGCATGGTTGCATCGCATTTAGCATTAATATTATACGTGCATATCATTATGGATACTTGATTATTAGTTATTATAGTTATACATCTCTACTTTCTATGTAATTTTATAGTGAAATGCTCGTGACACGCTCATTGGTACAAATATAATACGTATTAAATTTATCACACTAGAACACGTTTTAACATAGGAATATACATGCACATCATTTTATGACATTTAGTTTAAGTACATAATAATTATTTTTTTTTAGAACCAATT
The DNA here is from genome assembly GCA_002914845.1 of Trema orientale. Lineage (NCBI taxonomy): Eukaryota > Viridiplantae > Streptophyta > Magnoliopsida > Rosales > Cannabaceae > Trema > Trema orientale. The sequence continues at coordinate 224,595 of JXTC01000100.1, read as the reverse complement.
AAGTAATTGTAAATATTATTACATTTTGTTAGTAATATTAAATATCTATCTTGTACGTATTCTTACTTTAACCTTATGATTAAATCATAAGTCTATTACTAGATTTCTGTAAGTTTGTTTTTCTTTTAAAAAAAAAAAAAAGAAGACAAAAGACAAAGGACAAATTAATTGTAGTTAGTAGTTTGATGTCACGTTCCACTTCTCCACCACGAACTAGGAAGCATGGCATTAATAACTTATGACTCAACCATTATTTATCTATAGGTTGACACATTTAAAAAAAAAAAAGGGGGTTAATTCTATGAAAAACCCATTAACTGACATAGTATTTCCACTTAGTTCTTTCACTATATAAAACCTCCACCAGTTTCTTTTCTCACGACTAGGAGTTTCTTTTAAGTTAGTGAAATACTCTTACAACTCTCTTATATTAACTAGTACACTTCCAAATCTATACAAGGGGGGATGGATATATATACCTTAGTCTTAAGAATTAGTTGAAGCGATTTTAAGGTAACACTTATTTTCTTTATTTATTTTTTTTTCTTTTCAAATTTTGTTTTGCTAAAAACGTATGAGATATTTGTATGTAGTGATGATTAGTTTAAATTTTTTATTCGGTACTTACGATTTGACTTTTAAGGGATATCTTTGTTAACAAACTAGAACTAGCTAGTTATGATTATCTTGGCTGACTATGAATTCTAACGTATAATATTATAATGGTTTCTTTATTCTAGCAACTTCCATAATACTATATATATGCTAAGTGAGATGTATGAGCTGCTGA
>JXTC01000100.1:183062-223766 GCA_002914845.1 Trema orientale | reverse complement strand
GATTAAAATAAATTGGCATTGACAAAATATTAGGAACACGTTAAATTGTACCTTGAGCAACGAGCATTTCACAGACAAGAACTTGGAGAGCTTAGAAGTAAGGTAAGTAAAGTACTCAACTGCAACATAAGAATTACGTGCTATATAAGTATCTATTATGTTTCGATGTTTTGCATTTATTCTGATTATGAGTGTCATTGGTATTTCGATTTCAGCATATGTATGCTTGGCAATTTTGTGTGGTATTATTATGTACACCATATAACCATGCATGTTTTATGAGAAAGTTTAAGAAAGGTAATATGATTTATGAAATGCCTTGGAATTATTGTGTGAAACTATCTTATCATAGAGAAATGAAGACCAGGTAACTTCCAGAAGGTATTGTGTCACTGTTACGGGGAAGCGGGATAAATATTTACAGTTTCAGAGTGGCAGCCCCAGGAGAGGGGCAAGTTTGACGGAATTAGTCAGAAAGTGTGCCATAGTATTCCTCCTCCAAGGTATATAATAGATTATACTACAGTCTCGGGCCGCCTTATCTCTTGAGCTCGACGGGGTAACGATAAAATAAGGTTAGTAATGAGCCCCACTATGGTAAGAGCCAGCGGGAGGAGAACCCATGGGATATCATTAATTCAGGAAGCCCTGCAGGCACGGTGCTGAACCGGACAGTGGGCACAAGACAGGGAAGGGTCTAAAGGGGATTGTTTATACTGAAACATTTAAGCAAGCACGTTCATACATTTAATTCTTGTCATTGAGCAACATGTCATCCGTTACTTTACTTATTGAGCTGTAGCTCATTATAGTCTTGTGTTATAGGTAATGATTGAGATGACAACATGAGCTTGTGAGCTGGAGTAGAGGCCCAACCTTGGTGTTGTAAATATGGATATTTTGACCACATGTGGGGGCCTAGTTTGTATATTTTGGGATATTTTACATTCTCTCAATGGAGTTGTTGTTAGTTCATTTCTTTTGGTACCTATTTACTACCTTTCGTTTTGTAATATATATATATACTGATCCACACTATGTTTATAAGTAAGGTCACCTATCCGTAAAGTTTTAAAAAAAATAAAAAGTTTAAATTAACCCGTATTTTTGGAATAACGAATACAGGATTATTTCCCGAAAATAACGCCTTGTAAATAGAAAGTTAATAAATTTTCACTAGTAGTGTGTGGCTAAGGAGGGCGTTACAAGTTGGTATCAGAGCAGAAGTTTAAATCGTTTCTGTAGACCATCCATAAGTACAAGTCGAGGAAGGGAATCACTCAGCTCACAAGTAAGTATTTTATGTGCATTAATTTATATTTGTTGCATGCTTCATGTTTATTATTGGCTAATCTTTACTAGGATAAGGAGTGTAGAAATGACTGCCACTCGAGGTCAAACATCTAGAGCGACTGAGGGCTCTACACCTGAGAGACACGCATAGGAGTTGGTGGAACTCCGTGAGATGGTCCGTAGGCAGGCAGAACAAATTGAGAGACTGTTACAATAGCAAGAGGAAAGTCAGATTCCACCTAATGCACATCCTCCACCACCACCACCTCCACCACAAACCCCAGCTGCATTTCACCCTCTAGAACCACTGTATGAACGGTTTAGGAAACAACACCTGCCAGTATTTGAGGGTAATACGGATCCACTCGACGCAGAAGAATGAAAATATTTGTTGGAAACAATTTTTGACTTTATGCAGCTTAATGAAAGGGAGAAGGTTTATTGTGCTGTTTACATGTTAAAGAAAGATGCACGTATATGGTGGGACGTGATTAGGCAAACCAGAGACACTACTCATATGACATAGACAGAATTTCAATTTATTTTCAACGAAAAATATTACAATACTGTTGTGTTGGCCACAAAGGTGAATGAGTTTAGTAAGTTACAACAGGGCAACCTTTCTGTGGCTGAGTATGTGAGGAAATTCGATCAGTTGGCAAGGTTTGCTTCAGATATGGTCCCTAATGATATCACGAGGGTCACTCGCTTTATGGAGGGACTTAAACCAGAGCTTGCTAGAGATGTTGATATGGGACAGGCCCAATTTCATATGGATAGGCTGTAGAGAAAGCTTTACGAGCTGAACATCGAGAGGAGAAGATATTAAAAGCTAGAACTTCTACCAATTTTTCTCGTAGAGATTTTCAGCCCAATGTAGGTCGTTTCAATGACAATAAACGAAGAGGCCAATTTTTCCAAGGTGGGTTAGAACAAAACAAGAGGTTCAAGAGCGGGCAACAGAGTGGACAATGGTGACAACAGTGGCCACGATGTGAAAAATGTGGTAAAAACTATCCTGGAGAGTGCAGAGCTCATACTACAGTTTGCTATAAATGTGGTAAGGAAGGTCATTTCAAAAGAGAGTGCCCACTGTGGAAGAATGAGCAGAAGAAAGAAGAACCTAAGAAGACCAATGCTAGGGTGTTTGCACTCACTCAGGCTGATGCAGATGCAGATCCTTCGGTTGTTTCAGGTGAGATTCTTATCGCTAACACACCTACACATACATTAATAGATTCTAGTGCCACACATTCATTTGCATCCATAACATATGTGAGGAGATTGGGTAGACTCCCTAATCAGCTGCCAGAGATATTTAGTACGACGTTACCATCAGGAGAAATATTATATTCAAATCAGTGGCTAAAGGGAGTTCCATTATAGATAGATGGTAGAGAGCTATTTGTAGATCTTGTGATGTTAGAAATGCAGGATTATGAGGTAATACTTGGTATGGATTGGCTTTCCAAGTATAAGGCTACAATTGATTGTGGGAACAAGAAAGTGATATTCCAACCTTCTGAAGAGAATCAATTTGTATTCATCAGTACTGCACCAAAAACTAGTGTACCTATCATCTCTGCTTTGAAGGCGAAGAAATTGTTGGACAATGGTTGTTCAGGGTATTTAGCCAACGTAATAGATACTTCTATGGAACAGCAATGGAAACTAGAAGATGTACCGATTGTGTCGGATTTCTTAGAAGTATTTCCAGAAGAATTACAAGGATTACCACCAGACAGGGAAATTGAGTTTGTTATTGAATTATTACATGGTACTGTACCAATATCGAAGGCACCCTATAGCATGGCACCTGCAGAGTTGAAAGAATTGAAGACACAATTACAGGAACTCTTAGACAAGAAGTTCATTAGACCTAGCTACTCACCATGGGGCGCTCCTGTTTTATTTGTCAAGAAGAAAGATGGTACAATGTAGATGTGTATTGATTACAGAGAGCTGAATAAAGTGAAAATTAAGAATAAGTGCCCACTTCCCAGGATTGATGATCTGTTTGACCAATTACAAGGCTCAGCTGTATTTTCCGAAATTGACTTAAGATCGGGATACCATCAATTAAAAATTAGAAAAGAAGATGTCCCAAAAACAGCCTTTCGGACTCGATATGGTCATTATGAATTCTTGGTAATGCCATTCGGATTGACCAACGCCCCAGCAGCCTTTATGGATATGATGAATAGAGTCTTTAAAGATTATCTAGACAAGTTTATAATAGTGTTCATTGATGATATTCTTGTTTATTCACGGTCCAAAAATGAACATGAAGTGCATTTGAGACTTACATTGTAGAGGTTAAAGGAGAAGCAACTTTATGTGAAGTTTAAAAAGTGTGAATTCTGGCTTGAGAAAGTTGCCTTTTTGGGTCATATAGTTTCTAGTGAAGGTATTTCAGCGGATCCAGCAAAGATAGAAGCGGTTAGTAAGTGGTCAAGATCGAATAATGCTTCTGAGATACAAAGTTTTCTAGGATTGGCAGGTTACTACAAGAGATTCGTGGAGGGATTTTCTAGGATAGTGATACCTCTCATACAACTCACTAGAAAGAGTCAAAAATTTGAATGGACAGAGGCTTGTGAGAAAAGTTTTCAAGAGTTGAATCAAAGATTGATTTCAGCCCCAATACTCACTATTCCGTCTGAATCAGGAAACTTTGTGATTTATAGCGACGCTTCAAAGCAAGGATTGGGGTACGTGCTAATACAGAATGGTAAGGTAATAGCTTATGCCTCCAGACAATTGAAAGACTACGAGCAGAAATATCCTACTCATGACCTAGAGTTAGCAGCAGTGGTATTTGCTCTAAAGATTTGGAGACATTATCTGTATGGGGAACACTGTGAAATATACACTGACCATAAGAGCCTCATGTACTTTTTCACACAAAACGAATTAAATATGAGACAAAGACGATGGTTGGAACTAGTAAAGGATTATGATTGTGAGATTTTGTACCATCCAGGAAAGTCAAATATCGTGACAGATGCACTGAGCAGAAAATCTCATAGTAGTTTATCAATTCTAAGGAAGTTATCAAAGCCGCTTCAAGAAGATATATGTAGAGCACGGATCGAGATAATTACTGGCATATTGGCAACAATGACATTACAATCTACACTACTGGAAAGAATTAAGCAGGGTCAGCTTATGGATGCGTACTTAATTAAACAAAAGAATGAATTAGAGAGTGGAAGGATCACAGATTTCAGTATCTCGATTAATGGGACAATGAAGTTTAAAGATAGATTATGTGTTCCAAATGATGAAGGACTCAAGAAAGAAATTCTTATAGAAGCTCACACCACTCCATATTCGTTGCATCCAGGAACTACAAAGATGTATAATGATTTAAGAATGCACTACTGGTGGCCTGGAACGAAAAGGGTTGTGGTAGAGTTTGTAGCTAAGTGTTTCACGTGTCAACAGATTAAAGCTGAACACCAAAGACCCGCTGGTTTATTACAACCACTTCAGATTCTAGAATGGAAATGGGAAGAAATTACTATGGATTTTGTGGTTGGATTACCTAGAACCTTGAAACAGCATGATGCCATTTGGGTTATAGTAGACAGGTACACAAAGTCAGCACACTTCCTTCCTGTACGCATGACCTACACTATGGATCAGCTTGCAGAATTGTATATTCAAGAAATTGTGAGATTGCATGGTGTACCAGTTTCCATTATTTCAGATCGGGATCCGCAATTCACTTCAAAGTTTTGGGAGAGTTTGCAGGAGGCCATGGGAACCAGATTGAAGTTCAGTACAGCTTTTCACCCTCCAACAGACGGACAGACAGAAAGGACAATTCAGACTTTAGAGGATATGTTAAGAGCATGTGTTCTAGATTTCCAAGGATCATGGAGTAAATACCTGCCATTGATTGAGTTTGCTTATAATAACAGTTATCAAGCAACAATTGGTGTAGCTCCATATGAAATGTTATATGGCAGAAAGTGTCGATCTCCAATCCATTGGGATGAAATGGGAGAAAAGAGGTATCTTGGCCCAGAGTTAGTCAAGGAAACCACAGAGGCAATTGAAAAGATAAGAAAAAGAATGCTGGCTACACAGAGTCGACAGAAGAAATATGTTGATCCAATGCGAAGAGATGTAGAATTCAATGTAGGAGACATGGTATTTTTAAAAGTAGCACCAATGAAAGGAGTGATGAGATTTGGAAAGAAAGGAAAGTTGAGTCCCAGATTTATTGGACCTTTTGAGATCCTTGAAAGGATTGGGAATGTAGCTTACAGACTTGCTTTACCTCCATCACTATCAAGCGTACACAATGTCTTCCACATCTCTTTATTGAGGAAATATGTTTCAGACCCCTCTCATCTGTTGAGTTATGAGCCATTAGAACTAAATCAGGATTTGACCTATGAGGAACAACCAGTACAGGTACTTGACCGAAAAGAAAAAGAATTGAGAAACAAGAAAATTCCATTAGTTAAAGCCTTGTGGAGGAATTTCACAGTAGAAGAGGCGACTTAGGAACGAGAGGATGAAATAAGGATCAAGTATCCAGAATTATTTGGGTAAGCAAATTTCGAGGAGGAAATTTTTATAAGGAGGAGGGGATTGTAACATCCAGCTCCTCACATAATTAAAAGAGCCAATAATAGCATGATTGCATCGCATTTAGCATTAATATTATATATGCATATCATTATGGATACTTGATTATTAGTTATTATAGTTATACATCCCTGCTTTCTATGTAATTTTATAGTGAAATGCTCGTGACATACTTATTGGTACAAATATAATACGTATTAAATTTATCACACTAGAACACGTTTTAACATAGGAACATACATGCACATCATTTTATGACATTTAGTTTAAGTACATAATAATTATTTTTTTTTAGAGCCAATTAAGTAATTGTAAACATTATTACATTTTGTTAGTAATATTAAATATCTATCTTGTACGTGTTCTTACTTTAACCTTATGATTAAATCATAAGTCCATTACTAGATTTCTGTAAGTTTGTTTTTCTTTAAAAAAAAAAAAAAAGAAGACAAAAGACAAAAGACAAATTAATTGTAGTTAGTGGTTTGATGTCACGTTCCACTTCTCTACCATGAACTAGAAAGCATGGCATTAATAACTTATGACTCAACCATAATTTATCTATAGGTTGACACGTCAAAAAAAAAAGAAGGGGGGGGGGGGTTAATTCTATGAAAAACCCATTAACCGACATAGTATTTTCACCTAGTTCTTTCACTATATAAAACCTCCACCAGTTTCTTTTCTCACGGCTAGGAGTTTCTTTTAAGTTAGTGAATTACTCTTACAACTCTCTTATATTAACTAGTACACTTCCAAATCTATACAAGGAGGGATAGATATATATACCTTAGTCTTAAGAATTAGTTGAAGCGATTTTAAGGTAACACTTGTTTTCTTTATTTATTTTTTTTTTCTTTTCAAATTTTGTTTTGCTGAAAATGTATGAGATATTTGTATGTAGTGATGATTAGTTTAAATTTTTTATTCGGTACTTACAATTTGACTTTTAAGGGTTATCTTTGTTAACAAACTAAAACTAGCTAGTTATGATTATCTTGGCTGACTATGAATTCTAAAGTATAATATTATAATGGTTTCTTTATTCTAGCAACTTCCACGATACTATATATATGCTAAGTTAGATGTATGAGCTACTGAAGTATTCTATTTAATTCCTGAATATTATTGAAACTAATCACAGTTTAAGTCAGCTCTCTTCGTTTGGAATTAAGTATAAAGTATAAAAATACTTGGAAATAATTGGATATGAACATGTGTAGTTATAGGTTTCATTTTTAGGTTTTGTAGATGTTTTATAATTAAGGGAGATGCAGTCCATTTAAAAAAAAAACAAATTAATGGAATGTTTGTAATTTTATTCTTTTATAGACCAGTTTCAATGCTCACATTAGAAACTAAGAATATACTAAGGAGCTAAGTTTATTTATTTATTTATTTATCATATGTATAGTGATTAAAATAAATTGGCATTGACAAAATATTAGGAACACGTTCAATTGTATCTTGAGCAACGAGCATTTCATGGACAAGAACTTGGAGAGCTTAGAAGTAAGGTAAGTAAAGTACTCAACTGCAACACAAGAATTACGTGTTACATAAGTATCTATTATGTTTCCATGTTTTGTATTTATTCTGGTTATGAGTATGACCATTGGCATTTCGATTTCAGTATATGTATGCTTGGCAATTTTGTATGGTATTATTATGTACACCATATAACCATGCATGTTTTATGAGAAAGTTTGAGAAGTGTAATATGATTTATGAAATGCCTTGGTATTATTGTGTAAAACTATCTTATCATAGAGAAATGAAGACCAGGTAACTTTCAGAAGGTTTTGTGTCACTGTTACGGGGAAGCGGGATAAATATTTACAGTTTCAGAGTGGCAGCCCCAGGAGAGGGGCAAGTTTGACGGGATTAGTTAGAAAGTGTGCCACAGTATTCCTCCTCTAAGGTATATAATAGATTATACTACAGTCTCGGGCCGCCGTATCTCTTGAGCTCGACGGGGTAACGATAGAATAAGGTTAGTAATGAGCCCCACTGTGGTAACAGCCGGCGGGAGGAGAGCCCATAGGATATCATTAATTTAGGAAGCCCTGCAGGCATGGTGCTGAACCGGACAGTAGGCAAAAGACAGGGAAGGGTCTAAAGGAGATTGTTTATATTGAAACATTTAAGCAAGCACGATCATACATTTAATTCTTGTCATTGAGCAACATGTCACCCATTACTTTACTTACTGAGCTGTAGCTCATTATAGTCTTGTGTTGCAGGTAATGATTGAGATGACAACATGAGCTTGTGAGCTGGAGTAGAGGCCCAACCTTGGTGTTGTACATATGGATATTTTGACCACATGTGGGGGCCTAGTTTGTATATTTTGGGATGTTTTACCGTCTCTCAATGGAGTTGTTGTTAGTTCATTTCTTTTGGTACCTATTTACTACCTTTCGTTTTGTAATATATGTATATACTGATCCACATTATGTTTATAAGTAAGGTCACCTATCCGTAAAGTTTTAAAGAAAATAAAAAGTTTAAATTAGCCCGTATTTTTGGAATAACGAATACAGGATTATTTTCCGAAAGTAACGCCTTGTAAATAGAAAGTTAATAAATTTTCACTAGTAGTGTGTGGCTAAGGAGGGCGTTACAATGATTTTTAATAAAATGGTTAATTATAATTTATAGAAAATTGGGCGACATAACGGCCCTATGTTAATATATCCAAAAATAACCTACACTCAGAAAAGTCCTAGAGCAATACAATATATATGTATCATACAATGAAATTCCATCAAAGATATTCAAATAGTTCTAAAATCACATTTATCATCATATATTGCAGAAAATAAGACTTATTCAAAATCGGTATAAAACAGAGGTAATCGAATCTCTACCTCACTAGAATAGCGATACTATACTATTGGATCCTCAAGGTGCTGCTGGACGATTGCTCGGAGGGTCAGAAACCAATTCCAAGCCCTCGATCGTTCTCTTGTGAAAAATCAACTCCTCAACGGAGCTTCAAATCCACAAACAGATCTCTTCATTGAATTCCTAGCACCCAAAATAGCTAGGTTAGACATATAATTCATCCAATTCAGGTTTGGGCTGGAACTAGATTGGTGGCAGGTAAAACGAGGCAAATCTTAGCCGTCCTATTTCGTTTTCCGTGCCGGTTACCAAACATGGTCAATATATATATCAATCTTCTCTATTTTTCGAGTACGATCCAAAAATAACATCAAAAACACAATCCAATAGCCAAATCAAAAAGTCAAACTCAAGCTCAAAACACTCAAAAATAGCAACTTTTGATTCGAGTAAAATAGGATCGTGAAATACATACCTTTATGATTCTTGCGACGATACGAATCCAACGAGCCTAGTATGAGGTCAAACGGTGGCCGGAATAGTCATTGGTGACAGAAAATGTCTGCAGCTTCTCGAGCTCCTCGCCGGCGTTTGGTAGCTACAGCGGCTGCAGGAACTAGGCAGCAGGTTACTGGCAGCGACCGTGGGTGGCAATTGGGTGCTTGCTCCTTTGGCAGCTTCGACAAGAGGAAGAAGAGAGATAGAATGAGGGAGGAAGAGAGAGAAGGAAAATGAAGGAGAAGAACTTCCCACGTGACTTTGTAGGGTACTGTGCAATTTTTTTCAAAATTGCACTTTGATCCCCAACATTCAAATTTCTTACAATTTAGTCCCACTAGAAATTACATTTTAGTCCTCGCTTCTTAAACTTTTACAATTATACCCCTCTATTATTTAATTCAAAAATTAATAAAATGACCATTTTGCCCTTTAAAAATTTGCTGTTTTACATTCTTCTCTCCTTTTAGGAATTTTGTCCCTAAATTCAGGTACAAACCGAGAGTATAAGCAAGATTGAAAGAAATATTCACGAGAAAGGTGTGAAATAGACACTCCTCACCTGGCATCAGAATCCCGCCAATATACCGAACCACACAATGGTATGGGAGAAGGATGTACACGAAGAGATACTGAATTATAACATTATGTATGTTCGAGAGTGAGGGTGGCAAAGCAAGTCTGTAGGCAACATCTCCAACTCTGTCAAGTATCTCAAATGGGCCTACATATCTGGGACTAAGTTTTCCATTCTTTCCAAATTTCATGATTCCTTTCATAGGAGCAACCTTCAAAAATACTTTGTCCCCAACATTAAACGTGACTTCTCTTCTTCTAGGATCAGCATAATGCTTCTGTCTATTCTGAACAACTAATAACCTCTTACGAATCTTTTTTACTGCTTCAACTGTTTCTCTTACCAATTCTGGACCAAGAAATTTCTTTTCTCCCATCTCATCCTAGTAAATTGGAGATCTACATTTTATTCCATACAATGCTTCATACGGAAGGATTTCAAATGAAGCTTGATAACTATTATTGTAGGCAAATTCTATCAGTGGCAAGTACTTATTCCAAGACCCATGAAAATCTAACACATAAGCTCTAAGCATATCCTCAAGAGTCTGTATGGTTCTCTCTGGTTGTCCATCTATTTGAGGACGAAAAGCTATACTAAATGCCAGTTTTGTACCCATAGCCTCTTGAACCCTCTTCCAGAATTTTGAAGTGAATCTAGAATCTCGGTCAGAAATGATAACCTTTGGAACACTATGTAGTCTAATGATTTCTTGAATATACAACTGAGCCAACTATTCCAAGCTATAAGTTACTTTAATCGGCAGGAAATGGGCTGACTAAGTATATCTATCCACAATCATCCAAATAGTATCATGGCCTTTATTTATCTTAGAAAGTCCAATAACCAAATCCATAGCAATCTCTTCCCATTTCCATTATGGCACATGTATAGGCTTCAATGTACCAGTAGGTCTTTTATGTTCCGCTTTAACTTGTTGGCATATGAGACATTGCTCTACAAACTCAATCACATCCTTCTTCATACCTGGCAACCAATAATGCATTTTCAAATCTCTATACATCTTTGTAATATCGGGATGCACAAAATAGGGAGTAGTGTGAGCTTCTGTCAATATCTCCTTTCTAATTATTCCATAAGGCACGCATAATCAATTTTTATATCTGATTACACTATCACTAGAAATCTGGAAGGCCACCTCCTAGACTCTATCTTAGTCTTTAAACTTGTCAAATAGGGATCCGTATTCTGGCTTTGCTTAATTCTCTCTAAAATTATAGGTTGCAAGGTAATAGCTGCTAACTTGTCCATTAAACCTGTAGACATAATCTCTAATTCCAGTCGATGTAAATCTATCAAAAGATGTTTCTGATCAACATACTTAAGTGACATAGTAGCTAATGTCTTTCTACTTAGAGCACCTGCAACCACATTAGCTTTTCCTGGATGATAGTTAATCTTACAGTCATAATCTTTCTCCAGTTCTAGCCATTTTCTCTGTCTCATATTCAGTTCCTTTTGGATAAAGAAATACTTGAGACTTTTATGGTCTTTGTAGATTTGACATCTTTCCCCACAAAGATAGTGTCCCCAAATCTTTAATGCAAAAACTACTGCTGCTAGCTCCAAATCATGAGTAGGATATTTCGTTTCATATTCTTTCAGTTTCCTAGAAGCATAGGCGATCACCTTACCATTTTGCATCAGAATGCAACCTAGACCACTCTTTGAAGCATCACTGTAAACAATAAATTCCCTTGATCCAGTGGGTATCAAAAGCATAGGAACTGTGATCAAATGATACTTTAACTCTTGAAAACTCTTTTCACTATCATCATTCTAATGAAATTTCATATTCTTTCTATTTAGTTGAGTCAAAGGAGAAGCTAACTTAGAAAATCCTTCTATGAACCTTCTATAGTAACCAACCAATCCCAAGAAACTACGAATCTCTGAAATATTTGTAGGTCTTGACCAATTACTTACAGCTTCAACCTTCGCTATGTCCATAGAAATACCATTTCTAGACACTACATGACCAAGGAAGATAACTTTCTCAAACCAGAACTCATATTTCTTAAACTTTGCATACAATTATTTTTCTTTAAGGATCCTCAAAACTGTTCTCAAATGCTCTATATGTTCCTCCCTTGAGCGCGAGTAGATCAAAATATCATCAATAAATACTATAATAAAACTATACCAGAAATCCTTGAATACTCTATTCATCATGTCCATAAAAGCAGCTGGAGTATTAGTTAAACCGAAGGGCATCACTAAAAACTCATAGTGCCCATATCTCGTTCTAAAAGCTGTCTTAAGAATATCTTCTTCCTTAATCTTCAGTTGATTGTATCCCAATCTTAAATCGATCTTAGAAAATACTGAAGCAACTTGTAACTGATCAAACAAATCATCAATTCTAGGGAGAGGATACTTATTCTTGATTGTGACCTTATTTAGCTCTCTATAATCAATATAAGGCCTCATAGTCCCATCTTTCCTCTCTACAAATAATACTGGAGTACCCCATGGTAAAAAGCTTGGGTATATGAAACCATTATCTAAAAGCTCCTATAATTGTACCTTCAATTTCTTCAACTCTACTGGAGCCATTCTATATGGTACTTAAGAAATAGGAGCTGTACCAGGTAGCAAGTCAATAACAAACTCGATCTCTCTATCAGGTGATAATCCTAGTAGATCTTCTGGGAATACCTCTAGAAATTCATTAACCACTGGTACTTTCTCTGGCTTCATCTTAAGCTCCTCTCTAGTATCTATTACATTTGCCAAATAACCAGTACATCCTTTCTCAAGTAACTTCCTTGCTTTCATCATTGAAATAATTGGTACTATTTTCTTCTTGGAAGACCCAAGGAAAGTAAACTTCTCTTCACCAGGTGGCTGAAATACTACTCTCTTACCGTTACAATCAATGCTAGCATGATACTTAGATAGCCAATCTATACCCAAAACCACCTCAAATTCTTGCATATCTAACACTATTAAGTCTGCCCACAACTCTCTACCATCTATCTATATTGGACACACTCTCAAAACTTGACTAGAATATAGCACTTCCCCAGATGGAATAGTTAAACAATATCTTAAATTCAAAGTTTCAGGTGATCTACCCAATTTTCTCACATATGCTGGTGATGCAAATAAATGTGTAGCTCTTGAATCTATTAATGTATTTGTGAGAATATCAAAGATAGAGATCTCACCTGCTACAACCGATGGATCAACCTCAGTATCTATTGCAGTCATAGTAAATACACGAGCTGGAACTTTCTTTTGTACACCAGAGGTGGAGGGATAATCTCTAGGAAAATATACTGTCTTGCCATATGTATAACACGCTCTACCCCCCAAAAGACATTCACCTTTATGAGGCTTTCCACAATTAGGACATAGAATTTTCTGATTCGGAGTAGATTGCATTTGTTGACCTGTTGCTGGGTGCTTTGAAGGATCTTGTCTTTGTCCTTGACCCTGTGGGAATTTCCTTTTACCTCCATTAAACTCCGGCCGAGTACCTTTTCCTAAATTTGCATTTCTCCTTGCCATGTTTACATTTCTTCTAATTTCTAGAGTCTTTACCACCTTCAGTTCAGCTTCTTCAGCTTCAAGGGCTTTCTCTGCAACTTCTGTGTAAGGTACACCTTTTCCTGTAGATATCTTAATATCCCTATATATTTCTACTTTGAGCCTTTGTAGAAACTGATTTATTTTTAACTCATTGGTACTCACCATATAAGAAGCAAAGCAGGATAGCTCATCAAATTTCTTTATATGGTCACACACAGACATGCCATTGTGCCTCTAATTAGTAAACTTTGTTGCCTTTGCAAGTCAATGAGCTTCACTAAAGTACTTCCTATAAAATATTTCTTTAAATCTCTCCCAAGTCAATCTGTTAATATTAGTGATTGACTTCATGGAATCCCACTAATGCCTTGCATCTATTTGGAACATATAAGTAGCACAATAAACTTTCTCTTTCTCGGGGTTCTTATATAATCAAAGATATCCTCCAAACTCCGAATCCACTCCTCAGCGAATAATGGATCTGTTTCACCTTTAAAAGCTGGAGAGTTATTCTTCCTGAACCTTTCAAAAGCTGGTTCATGATTTTCTTGTCTAGCTACAACTTATACTAGTAATTGTTCCCCTCTTCTTCGAACTCGTTCTATAAGCCTCTCTATTTGTTTAGCCTGTCTCTCAACTAATTCAGCCAATCGATGTATAGTAGTATCTTTGTTATTCTCCTGATCAAGCCTCTGTTGGCTAGTCTGACCTTTATCCCTTGGCATAATTTCCTATACAGTGGCCCTTTACTTATAAGCAAATATAATAGCCAATAATAATGTGTGCATAAAACTTATATAATAGAAATGAAGTGCATGTATGAAAATAATTAGACTTACTAGTTGACTGAGCTCTCGGTCACATGATCATATATATGTAGGCAATCCTCAGAAACGACTAAACCTCTGCTCTGATACCACAACTGTTACAGCCACTAGCTTATCTATATGACTATATAGGTCAAACTAGGAAGTATTATTCTTTTATAAACCATAACTTTAGTTTTGTTCAAAAAAAAAGGGCCAATTTAAACTTTTCAAACTTTAAAACTAAAGAAGCTGAGTGGCATTACTTTCTGAAAGTGTTTTTACAAAATATACAACCAAAAGGTCCTTATCAGTTTATCTTGCCATTAGTAGTAATATTTATTTACAACACATCAAAATATGAAATATAAAGAAAACATCGACCCATAAGTCAAGCTCGTCTACGCCTGTATGATCATGGTGACAAGAAAGCGTGCTAGCCAACCAGTAACTCTATACATTATATATCTTCTCACCTATATTACAGGTACTAAATGAGCTAATGCTCAGTAAGTAAAGATCATGCATGCTCATGAACGTGTCATTAAAATTCCCATTGTACTCTTTCTTTCATAACTTTTCATTTTGATGCACTTTTTTTAGAAAATATTTCTTTATAGGACCCTTGAGTACACCACAAAGTTGCGGCAGTTGGTAGGCCGTGCCCACCTATACGGAAAAGAATCACATGGCCAATGCGAACCATACCTACCCAACACAGACCGATTAGGTAATGCACCTCACATAACTTATAGTTTAATGTTCAGTCCCGGTAGTCGGTAGGCTGTGCTTATCTGTGCGGGAAGGATGCCTGTGCAATCTATACCTACCTAATGCAGACAGACTAAATAATGCACTCAAAACATATCTCATAAATTCAGTACAATGGTACTATTTTGAATCCAATGTGTGGAAAATTTCACTTCCTTGAAAATTATGCTTAAATTATCATGCTATACTTATGTCTTCCGTAAACCTTACAACAACAATATAAATAGTATATAATTGAAATAATACACATAAGTATGTAGGAAAACATCTTGTATCTACTACTGTTCTTGTGATGCAGTTAAAATAAATCTTTACTTACCTTATGTCCGACAGAAAAAAGAGTGAAAAGGGTCAGTATCCTCTGTGTCAAAGTATGTGGAAGACCTTATATCAATTTCATTACTAAGATAATCACTACAATGTAAAATACTTAAAAAAAAACAACCACAAGACTAAAATTACAACTTTTACAAAATCAGGAAATCTAATCATAAAATGAACCAAAATGGCACATACTTTCATAAAAACTAGTCCATTTATTTCTAAATAGTACCATTTGGTTCTAAAAATATTTGGACAGCACTTCCCCTATTTTTAGGACATTCTCACAAGATTAAAATTATGGTTTTAAACCTGCAATAAAAATTAACAAGCCAATTCCCACATATACACATCAAAGAGGATCATTTTGAATAACTTAAGTACACTTGAATTCTTTTCGATTTAGACAAAGTTTAAACCCACTTTTACACTTGTATAACATCACAACCAGCAAGTAAATGATGTAATATACATAAAAGGATCAATTTTTTACGCATTCTAAGTAAAGAAATCAAATTAAAAGTGTAGAAAATTTATTCCAACAATGAAAACACTTGATTCTACCTACTAGATTTCGTCGTCGGAAAATGGAGATCGGCCACCTTGAAATTTCCAGCCACCACGAGATATTTCGGCCACCGGAGCTTCACCGGACCTCCTTTAGTAACACAGAGGGTACAGTTGGATTCGTATCGTCATCACCGTCATTTCTCGACCGGTCTCGGCCGTTAACTCGCCACCAGTTAGATTTTCATTGTTGGGCCGTATTACCAAAGTTTGTAAAAATTGATATTTTTAAAATTTTTTTTGTTAGGTAATTATTTTACCCAAGGTAATTATATGAGGTGAAAGAAGGTAAAAATCATGAATAATTACGGATGGTAGAAGTTAAAATGATATCCAGAACCATGTTAATTTTCGAATTGAAAAATATGGTATTTTTCTAATTTAGAATAAAAAGTGATATTTTTGCAAAACTAAATAGTGTTGGACTAGAGTCTGTTACTATTCAAATTTGGGCCTTGGGCTAAGATTAGAAAACTGTTACTTTCCGAACTATTATAGCAAAAATGACTTTTTTTTTACAAATAGTCAGCGAAATTGATACTTTTTCAAATATTTTTGAAAGTGATATTTTCCTAAATAATTCTATGACAATGATATTTTCTGAAATATTTCATAAAAGTAATATTTTTGCAACTAATCAGCACAAATGATATTTTTCTAAATACTTTGGAAAAAGTGGATATTTTTCAAATCAATTCCAAAAAGAGACATTTTCATAATTCTCGGATTTTAAAGCTCGTTTAAGGCTCAGGATCTCAAAATTAATTTTGATTTCAAATTTTGATTTAGTGAGGTTGAGAAACAAATTTTGATATATATAATATTACTATGTTTTGAAATGGCACAAACTCTGAGACTCCTGAATAGTATCATTTTGCGTGCCATGGGACGGGTGCCGTACTGGGACCCACTTTTGATAAATTATATATCTAACCTAGGATTTTTTGGTGCTCTGAAATCAGTGATGACCTACGTTTCTCCATCTGAAGCTCTGGTAGAAAAGTCACTTTGCCAAGTGGACTTACCAGGATCCCGAAACGGCTGTTTAAACACCCAAATGACCAACGGAAGTTTCATTAAGCATCGTTAGCTTGGTATAGCTACCATTCTGAGGAAGGAGTTCAATTACCTGATTTTATATTTGTTTTGATTTATAATTGGATTAAAACTTATATGAAAAATCGTGATTTCACAGTGGTTTGATAAATTATTGAAAATTATTGGATTATACTGGGACTAGACCATGTGGATTATTTTACATATTTTTATACTCTGATTATGGAGTAAAATAGCGGTGTGCTGCCGATGTTACAGTAAATCCCAGAATAATATCAAGTTGAATTTTAAAGTATGATTTGATTCTTGAATGCACGGTTATTGTGAACGATTACATGTTGTACATACCATATGATCACACATTTGAGTTCCATTATTGCATTATCATAGTTTAGATCACTGGCGAGTTACCACAATGCTATGTGAAAGACCTAGGCCCCTGCATAGGTTTTTGGCTGATACACCTATGGGTAGTGTCAGGATAATAGGTACCTCTGCTACAGAGGTATTACAGGGCCGTGATGGGAGGATGAGAGCTCACTCGTATACATGGTTGATTTATGATATGTACAATTGTGTGGATTTGGTTTTTATTTTGAATATGTGATTATTCTTGATACCAATTATTTTATAAACTTGGTTTATAAATAGATTTTGGAAAAAGTATTAATTATGCAGGTTTGGTAAAATTGCATCTATTCAAAAAGGTAACTGAATTTCTACTAAGCGTGTGAATGCTCACCCCCCCCTACTTCTCCCACTTTCAAGTGTTTGTCTAATTGAAGTAGTTATCCTGGTGGTTAGACAAGCTGCGTAGTTTGTACTTGCAGTTCTACTTTTAACCCCTGCGTAATATATTTTGGATATTGAATTAAAGTTTTCAGTTAAACTCAGTTTACCAAAGTTTATGATTTCTCAACAAGCTTCCCAAAAGATATATCTGAAAATTTTCTTAAACATTGACGGGTATTTTTCTTGAGTAAGAGTTTTAATGATTATGAAATTTATAATGATTTGATGATCAAAACGAAATCATCTTATACTTCTTAAATTTTATAAAATTAATATTTAATTATATTCTCACATAAAATTAGTAAAAGACACGGCTTTATATTTTCGGTCATGATAAAAGCTGTTTACAATATATTTTTTTTTCCCACTAGCAATCTAATTCCCTAATGTCAAAACCCTCTTCGTTCATTAATGAAATATTCGTACATCTTAAACTATCTTCAAAATCAAAGAGAAACGCCATTGAACACCTAATTTGTTTACACGAAATCCTTGATTTTTAATTCAGGGTATTGTTTTCTTTTCATAAATTGAGGAAAAAAAAGGCTGAAATTTAATTAAATTTGAAGCAAGGATCAAAGTGAAAGAATTTATTGAGTTTGGGGTAAATTTTGAACATTTAAGGACAAAATTGAAATGCAAATTTGAAACTTGGGGTTAAAATGCAATTTTGGAAAGTTGGGTCATCAACTCATAAGTTACACATGTCACAAAATCCCCAAACTTCACAAAAACCCTAATTTTTCCCCTCTCTTACACGATACACACTCCCTCGATCGCTCTTCTTCTTCTTTTTCGCCCTCTTCTTTGTGCAACCTCACCGCTGGCCACTGGCGTCGACCCACTGCCTGATTCCAGCTGGAGTTGACCCTCCCTTGCCAGACGAAGCCACACCGCCCACCATCGCGCGGCCAGGCTCGAGAAACAAAGGCGCAAAATCGCACCCCAACCTCAGCCAAAACACAATGATTTCCATCGTTCGCCACCCTTAGCCGCCACCCACCACTGCCAACCTGAAGCCCAGCCTCGCTCGAGCTAGACCCAACCCCACGTCGCTATTAATTTCCAGCCAAGAAGCTCCAATGAGCCTCTAAAGCTTTTTATAGCATTTTTGTAATAAAAAGTGGCATTTGTGCAATTATTTTTGTAATGTTAATCCATTGCTCATGAAACTTTAGGGGATGAAAATATGGTTTAAGATAGGAGAATGGATGGTGGATTTGTGAAAAATAGATGAACGGATTGAGAGAAAAACTTATCTAAAATTGTGGCATTTATCTATATATTTTCAAAAATTGGCTTTTTTTTAACTTCGTAATTAGTTCCTAATTAAACCCGAATTTGAGATAGAGGCCTCGAAACTGAAACTGGACTTCGGAATTGGACTAAGTAAGATCATGAGACGAGTTTTTATATAAAACATCAATAAGTGTTGAGGTAGCACGAAATCCGAGACGTGTGGATCAGGATTTCACCTCGATTTGCATGCCACGGGCCCGGTCTCGGTCTGGAGCCCAAATTAATCGAATTATATGTCCAACTAATGAGTGATTAATTCATTCACAAATAAAGTATCATTCAACTCAAATATTTTTGTCGGTTTGATGTGTTTTTATAGTTCTTATGAATAAATTAGAATCAAGAAAAATTGGTGACAAATATGGATATTTCAACCATTTAGGTAAAAGCTGATTCTGATAAGAATGCAACGTAATGAAAATTAGGCAAAACATAGCTAAAACGAAGAAATCGCGCCCAATGGAAGAAAAGCTGTTGTGTTGAGTTCCAGAGCCGAGAGCACCGTGGCACTATAATAGTAGCACCTCGGTGCTACCTGGAAAACTAAGTTCCAAAGGCTAGAGCACCGTGGCCCTTGTCAGGAAGCATTGCGATGCTACATAACGTCCAGAAGCGTATTTTTAGCGAGTTTTTAGAGCCAATCTGGATCATTGATGCCATATAATCGAATGGTTGACATTCCACCTAGCCTAAGTCACCTTGGAGCCTCTTAAATATATTCTTAAGTCTCCATTTCAAGGGTAGAGAGTTGGAGAGAAAACATAAACTTCGGAGGTCAAAAATCATAGAGAAGGAAGAGCTTAGAGCTGAAATTTGGAGAGGAAGCTTGAGAGAGTTACTTGAAGAATTGAAGCTTAAAGTTCTACCTCCACAAAAGAGTTTTTCTCATTCTCTTTTTCACCCTAGTCTTATTTGAATTTTGTATTGTGCTTGATTTATGAATATGTTTGGATATATGAAATTCTTGTTGAGATTAGTATTGGATTCTCCTATGTTGAATTAATTGTTATATGCTTTGGGTTTGATATAGCTTAAACTTTGATTCTATGTCTTAATTTCTAATATGTTTTTTGATAATGTTCTTGAATTTGTTTATGCTATTCCATGCTTAATACTTCTCAACTAATTAGCTACTAGTTGGATGATTTGGTTTATAGAACTTGGTACTTGAGAAAGAGAATTTTAGAAACAACTATAGGATAGTATAACCTAGGACTTTTAGAGTTTGAGAGAACCTACAATTCCTTTGAAGCCATAATCAAAGAACCATTGAACATAATGAATTCTTAAATTCTAGGTTCGGAATAAAGATATTGGAACAGGGATTTAGGAATGATTTTACTCGGCACTTGAGAGAGAGAGTAGAAATATCATTGGGTTCTTGGCTTATAAACTAAGAATAAATGATTAGAATGTAATTGGTGATCAAAAGACATAGTTGATGGTTAAGTGAGTTCAATCTCCTAGTACATTTGTGCATTGAGTTTCCATATTTTACTTTTATATTTATATTTAGATTTTGTATTTATTTAAGTTATAAATTCATTTATTTAGTTGCCTAGATAAAGTTAGGTTACGATAATTTCGGTACTTAGTGTGGGAATTCACAATTTGAACTATTTTTATAAACTTTTACAAAAGCTGTCATTTTTAAAGTAGCTGTCGTTTTTCTGAAGAATTGCAGTTTCTAAAATTTTCTAAAACAAATTATGAACTTCCACTTATGAAATTCCTCTTTTGCCACTGGCTCGGGGTCTGCGTCGTGACAGAAATTTTTGGTATCAGAGCATAGGTTTAATTACCTCGGATGTGATACCATTAGACTAGATTATGACTTCTTTTTCAAAAATACTTGCATCACTTTCTCACTAACACTTTGGCATATGAATACAGAACAATAATGCCTCCGAGGAGAAGAATACCGAGGCAAAAGCATAGGGCTAAAACACCCCTACCACAACAGTAAATCCCTGACCCTTTTGCAAACTTGTTGCAAACTTGTATGATGCTCTACGAGCATTATTGGGTCTAAGGATGGAGCGAAACCCTGAGGCCTGTTTGGCTAATTTTTTCAAGGACTTCATGAAACTCAATCTGTTATCATTTGATGGGAGACCTGACCCCACCTTGGCTGAGAGATGGCTTAGAGATGTCAAGAAGACTTTAACTACTATTGGAACACCAGCAGAGTTCCAAGTAACCTTTGCCACTTATAAGCTGACTGATAGAGCTATTAATTGGTGGGAGACAATCATGTTGACTCAGGATGTGACTGATATGACTTCGGATATTTTTGAGGGATTGTTCAGGAGTTATTATGCTAATGCTAGTCATAGAGATGCTCTGATTAGAGAGTATGAATGGCTCAAGCAGGGTGACATGACAGTGAATGAGTACTATGTATGATTTATGGAATTGGCATAGGATGCTAATGTACTTGGAACAGATCCTACCCTCTAGATAGTGAAGTTCATAGAGGCTCTGAGGCCAGCCATCTTGGAGAAGATTGTGATCCAACCCTTCAGCAACCTTGTTGATTTGGTTGCTGCAGCCCAAAAAGCTAAGGCTTTTCTTGATGATCGGTCAACAATGAGGGATCATTCAAGAAACAAGGGTAATGGGAGAAAAATGAACAAGAAGAACCAAGGACAATGGCAAGGGCAGAATTCTCAGAATAGTGAAAGTAGCAACAGTAGTGACTCTTCAGGAAAAGATCGCTATGGACCTTATGGATGCTTCAATTGTGGACAGCAAGGCCATTAGAAGAAAGCTTGCCCTACTACTAACAAAAATCTCCATTGTCCCAAGGAGGACCACAGGGAAGTCAGAGTGCCTCAATTCCTTTCCAAGGCAATCAGATGGGACCAGTGCAATCTCAGACCCAGTCTCAGGCATTCACTTCCACTTCTTATTAGCAGCCTTATGGTTCTCAGTACTAGCATCAGTATAGGCCAAAAGGTTTGGGCTACAACCAGGGCTATGCTCAGAATTTCCATACTCCACAAAGTTTTAGGATCCAAGGAAGACGTGGATATGCTAGTACCGGTCCAGGAACTAGTAGCAACCGCCCTGGCCAAGGAAGAGGAAACAAAGGAAAAGGTAAAGTTTCTGGTCAAGCTTATGTAGTTGCAGTGGTAGATAAGGCTTATAACCACACTGGCAGAGGTGTTGTTGATGGTATAATTCTCATTTCCCACTCTTGGGCTACTGGTGCTTCTCATTCCTTTATCTCCATATTGCTTGCACAAATGTTGAGATTGGAATGTTCTATGTTGGATCATGTATTGACTTTAGGAACACCCATGGGTGGAGTTACCGATGTTTCTACTGTCTGTCGTGGTTGTCTTATTGTGATTGATGGTAAGAAGCTACTAGAAGATTTGGTTGTGTTGCTTTTGTAACAATTTGATGTAATTCTCGGTATAGATTGGCTATCCAAATACTGAGTAACTGTTGACCGTTTCAATAAGAGAGTGATACTTTTTCTAAAGGATAGGTATCCTGTTGTTTACCAAGCTTACTTGAATCCTTTGGAACAGAGTCTTATTCTCAAAGCATGCATAGGTGGAAGGAAGAAACTATAGTGCTATGGGAATTTGTTTGCTATCGATGGTGAGATGGAAACTGCCGATCAATACCCTTGGATATCAGTGGTTAGAGAGCTTCCAGACGTTTTTATGAGGATTTACTGGGACTACCACCTAATAGAAAGATCGAGTTCTGCATTGATTTGATTCCTGGGACTCCACCAGTTTCTATTCCAGCCTATGGCATGGCTCTAGTAGAAATGACTGAGTTGAGGAGTAAGTTATATGATCTTTTATCAAAGGGATTCATTAAGAGTGGTACCTCTCCATGGGGTGCTTCTGTTCTATTTACTAAGAAAGCTGATGGAACATTTCGGCTCTGTGTGGATTACAGAAGACTAAATCAGCTAACGGTAAAGAACAATTATCCTTTATCAAGGATTGATGAACTGTATGATCAACTGGTTGGATCTAGATTCTTTTCAAAAATTGTTCTTAGATCTGGTCATCATCAGTTGAAGATCCGAGAGGAAGACAACTACATTCAGGACTCGTTATGGACACTTTAAGTTCCTGGTTATGCCGTTTGGTCTGACTAATACTCCAACAGTATTCATGGACCTGATGAACAGGATTTTTAGACCTTATTTGGATCGATTTGTGGTTGTCTTCATCAATGACATCTTGATCTATTCTAAGACGCAAGAAGAATATATTAAGGACTTGAGAATTGTGCTTTCGACCTTAAGAGATTATCAACTTTATGCCAAAAGATTCAAGTATGACTTCTGGATGACGGAAGTGAAATTCTTGGGGTATATTATATCTCATGAAGGAATATAGAATCTGTTCTAGAATGGGAGAGACTGAAGAGTGTAACAGAGATAAGAAGTTTCCTTGGTCTAGCGAGTTATTACCACTGTTTTGTTGAGAATTTCTTGAGAATTGCAATGCTGATCATAAAGTTAACGAAAAAGAATGTCAAGTTTGTATGGAATGATGATTGTGAAGCAATTTTCATGGAATTGAAGAGAAGATTAACAACTGCACCTGTTCTTACTATTCCTAACTGTAATGAACTTTATGTCGTATATATCAATACTTCTGGTTCAAGATTGGGATGTGTCTTAATATAGAATGGCAAGGTAGTGGCTTATACTTCCTACCAGTTAAAGCTATATGAGAAGAACTATCCCACTCATGATCTAGAGTTAGTAGTTGTAATATTTGCTCTTAAGATTTAGAGATGTTATTTATATGGTGTGATGTTTGAGATTTATTCTGATCATAAGAGTCTGAAGTATCTATTTACTTAACGATACTTGAACTTGAGACAAAGAAGATGGCTTGAGTATATGGAGGACTATGACTTTGAACTTCAGTACCATCCTAGAAAGACCAATGTTGTAGCTGATGCTTTGAGTAGAAAGTCTCATAACATGCTTGCTTCCTTGATACTAAAAGATTGGAAGAATACAGTTACCATTGGTGACTATAACTTGGAGTATAGTGAAAATGGGAAAACTGCTTATATCAACAACATTGTTGCTACGCCATCACTTCTCCAGATAGCACAACAAAGTCAGTGTTAGGACTAAGAACTAAGAATGATCTGGAACCAACTTCAAAATAGTAAGTACTTAGATGGTTGGAGTAACAATAGAAAAGGGTTTATGCTTTTCAATGGAAGATTAGCTGTAGCTAATGACACTCGTCTTAGAGAGATTATTCTAACTGAGGCTCACAAGTCTAAGTTCGCAGTACATCTGGGTAGCACTAAGATGTACCATGATCTAAAGAGGCAATACTGGTGGAAAGGCATGAAACGAGATGTAGCTACTTTTATGGCTAAGTGTATGATTTGTCAGCAAGTCAAGGCAGAACACTGGAGACCAGCTAGACTACTTCAGCCTTTACCTATCCCAGAGTGGAAATATGATAAAATCACCATGGATTTTGTAACAGGTCTACCAAGGACTCGAAGAAAGAATGACGCTGTTTGGGTGATAGTTGATCGGATGACAAAGACCGCTTACTTTTATACCAATCAGGATTGAGTTTTCACTCACACAACTTAGTCGTCTCTATATGGATAACATTGTTCGCTTACATGGGGTACCGTCAAGCATAGTGTCTAACAAAAATCCAAGGTTTACATCTAAGTTCTAGAGAGCTTTGCAGAGAGTTTTGAGAATAGAACTGAATCTCAGTACAGCTCATCATCCTCAAATAGATGGCTAATCTGAGAAGGCTCTACAGATTCTAGAGGACATGCTTCGCTCATGTATACTAGATTTTTGTGGAAGCTGAGATGATCACCGGTCATTAGTAGAGTTTACTTACAATAATAGCTACCAAACCAGTCTTGGCATGGCTCTATATGAAGATATGGGAGACCATGCAGATCACCCTTGTGTAGGGCTGATGTAGAGGAGCGTGTTACTCTTAGCCGAGAGTTAGTACAAAAAACTACTGAGAAGGTTAACAAGATCAGATAGAGACTCAAAGTTGTTCAGAGTCACCAGAAAAGCTATGCAGACCCCACGAGACGCGAGGTAGAGTTAGATGTGGGTGACAGGGTATTCTTGAAAGTTACGCCAATACGTGGAGTCACACGATTCAGAGTTAAAGGGAAGTTAGCTCCAAGGCATATTGGACTATTCGAGATTACTAATAGAATTGGGCTTGTTACTTATCGTTTAGATCTACCACCGCAATTTGGTCGAGTAAATAATGTATTTCATGTTTCCATGCTCAGGAAGTATATACCTAACCTATCACATGTTATCCAGTACGTGGAAGTGCCTATATAAGAGAATGTAACCTATGAGGAGCAACCAGTTCGAATACTAGGAAAAGAGCTCAAGGTGCTTCGTAATAGAGAGATTCCGCTTGTCAAGGTTCTTTGGGAATACCACAAAGAAGAAGAAGCTACTTGGGAACTCAAGACTGAGATGTATGAAAAATATCCTCGTTTGTTTAACTTTCAACTTGAGGTTGTACTCTAATTTATACCTTGTATTCTGAATTTCGGGACAAAATTCCCTTAAGGAGGAGAGGATGTGAAATTCTTGATTTTTAATTAAGCGTATTATTGTCTTTTTATAAATTGAGGAAAAAAAATGGCTGAAATTTAATTAATTTGAAGTAAGGATCAAAGTGGAAGAATTTGTTGAGTTTGGAGTCAAATTTGAACTTTTAAGGACTAAATTAAAATGAAAATTTGAAACTTGGGATTAAAATGTAATTTTGAGAAGCTGGATCATCAGTCCATAAGTGACACATGTCACAAAATCCCTAAACTTCACTAAATACCTAATTTTTCCCCTCTCTTACACGATACGCTCTCCCTCTATCTCTCTTCTTCTTCTTTTTCGCCCTCTTCTTTGTGCAGCCTCAGCGCTGGCCACTGGCATTGACCCACCGCCTGATTCTGGCCAGAGTTGACTCTCCCTTGCTGGACGAAGGCGCGAAATTGCGCCCCAACCGTGACCAAGACGCGATGATTTCCGCCGTTCGTTGCCCTCAGTCCCTGAAGCCCAGCCTCCCTCGAGCAAGATCCAACCCCTTGCTGCCACTAATTTCTGGCCAAGAAGCTCCGATGAGCCTCTAAAACTTTTTATGTCATTTTCGTAACAAAAAGTGGTATTTATGCAATTATTTTTGTAATATTAATCTATTGCTCGTAAAACTATAGAGGATGAAAATGTGGTTTAAGATAGGAGTATGGGTGGTGGATTTGTAGAAAATAGATAAACGGATTGAGAGAAAAATTGATCTAAAAATTGTGGTGTTTATCTAAATATTTTATGAAATTGGCATTTTTATAACTTTTGTAATTAGTTCCTAATTAAACCAAAATTTGAGCTAGAGGCCTCGAAATTGAAATTGAACTTTGGAATTGGACTAAGTAAGATCAAGAGATGAGTTTTGATATAAAACATCAATAAGTTTTGAGGTAGCACGAAATTCGAGATATAGGGATCGGGATTTCGCCTCAATTTGTGTGCCACGGGCTTGGTCTCGACACGGGGCTCAAATTAATCGAATTATATATCTGACCTAGCATTTTTAGGTGCTCTGAATTCAATGGTGACTTCCGTTTCTCAATTTGAGACTTCGTTTGGAAAGTCAGCTATCAAAGCGAGCTCACGGGATCCCGAAGTGACTTTCTGAGTGACCGGGTGACCAACAAGAGGTTCCACGGGCGCTGATAGCTTAGGTTAGCTATCAAGGCGAGGTAGGGGTTCAATTACCAAGTTTTTATACTTATTTTGATTTAAAATGTGCATTATGACCTATTTCTTGAAATTGTTGATTTTCATAGATTTCAATGATTTGATTGGATATCTAGTAAACTTGTGAACTGTTGAGATACATTGGTCTGTTCTGGGATTGGTTAGTATAATTTTTATGCAGGTTTAAAATTTTAGTTTTGGAAAAATATAGTCGTTATGCTGTCCGATTTTCTGTAAATCCCAGAATAATACTAAATGAGTTTTAAAGTATAATTTCTTGATATACTTAATGCATAGTTATTACATACTCTGTGATATATTGAACTTACCATAGTATTACGCACTTGAGTTCTATTTTAGCATTATGGTATTTAGATCACTAGCGAGTTGCTGCAACGCTAGGTGAGAGACCTAGGCTCCTGTGCAAGATTTGCTGCCACACCTCCGGGTAGTGTTAGGATGCTGGGTACCTCTGTTCAAGAGGTATTATAAGACCGTGATGAGAGGATGAAAGCTCATACTTATACTTGGTTGATTTATGAGATGTACAACATGATAGTGATTTTGGTTTTAGTTTTGAATGTGTGATTACTCTTGATTATTTATAAACTTGTTTTATAAATGGATTTTAGAAAGGTATTAACTATGCAGGTTTGAAAAGTTGAATTCATACCAAAAAGGTAATTGAATTTCTACTGAGCATGTGAATGCTCACCCCTTTATCTTTCTCCTCTCAGGTGGTGTACAATATGACTTGGTAACTCCATAGCAGGGTGATTAAGAGAGGAAGCCTATTACTAGTTGAGTAGTTAGTAACTACTTAGTAACTCATTTTTTATTTATAATACATTTAAGGCTCATACTTTGGATTTGGCCTGTATTATCTATTATGCCTACCTGTAATGATGATGGTGATGCATATGTATGTTTTATGAATATTATCAACAGTCTATGTCTAATGGTGATTACAAACTGTGGGAATTTACAAAATGAACTATTTTTATAAATTTTTACAGAAGTTGTCGTTTTCCTGGAAGATTGCAGTTTTTAAAATTTTCTAAAACAAATTATGAATTTTAACTTGTGAAATTCTTCTTCTACCACTGGCCCGGGGTTTGGGTCGTGACATGTTATATAATACAGGATCAAGTAAGGGACTTTCAGGGAAACATACATCTCTTCGTGATTAATCTTTTATGTATGTTCAGCGCGCTTGTCACCTAACATGCTTTACTTTAGTTAATTAAAAATACCATAGCTCGTATCTCATCTCAACTTAAAGTTTCTATATTAAAAATACAACTCCTCCTTATTGGCATATAAAGACATAAGCTTGTTTTCTAGAGTCCCATATTCCATACTATAAGATCCTTCCACCTGTATATGCATACATTTCAAAATACATAAAAGAAAATATATTAGAATAGAAGAATCAATTATAAAAAAATTTACTGAAAAATAAAATGATCGATGTTGCAAATTGAGTAATTGAGAAAATACCATAAATAGATATGTACCTGAAGATGTAAATTATGGAAGACCCTCCCTCCAAATGACTCGAAGGAAGAAGCATTTAGTAATGAAAGCCCATCTTCCTCCAAATTATGCAACATCTCAGATAATTGATTTTTATGGACCTTATATGTGGACACTTGAATAGCAACTTCGTTATCATTGAGTTGACTCGCTGAAACAGACGATAATGAGGTTCGAGCAGTGGTTTGTATTTGGTTAATTTCTTGATGATGAATTTGATTATTAATCCCTTGCTTCGTTGAATTAAGTTTTGACAATAGCTCTTCCCTCTTTCGAACTAGTCCCTCCACTTGTTGTTGTAGCTCTGGTATGTATTTTAGCACACGTGATACTGTGGCTGGAATGCTCAGCTTTTTCTGTGCAACAATGTATACCGACTAATATTAGTTGACTGAGCATTGAATTGACAACATATTAATATATCAATTAATTTTATAGTGAGTAGAGTTTACTTTATATATTATATATTAATTATTACGAGGATATGATAATATATCATGTTATTCTTTATTTTATGAGAAAGGATAGGGACATATATTGAAAAAAAAAAAAAAAAAGTGAGGATAGAGACACAAACTTTTGTACTAAATATTGATGTAGCTTTCCAGCAAAAAAAATATATATATATTGATGTAGCTTTTTCTTATTTGGTGTATGGGCTTAGAACTAAAGATCCTTCATATAATGACAATGTGTGGTTATCATTAGACTCTGTAACTAAATAGTGGGTTTTTTTTTAATATAAAAATAGGCTTCTCAAGAGAATATTATTACTCGAAGCAAAAGTGCATAATTACAGTATAAATATAAGGATTATAATTTCAAACTCCCCAAAGAAAGAAAACAAAAATTAGATCACAAATACAATAGCACTTAGTTACAATTTCAAACTCTCCAAAGAAAGAAAATGTAAAGTGGATCATAAACACAACAGCACCAAAATTTGTAAGTTACCATAATTCTCCTAAAGAAGAAATATAATGGCTAAGATCAGTTTAGTATAAAATTTTGATGTAAAATTGATCATTAATATGTATTACTCTTATTTTAAAATGAGAATGTTCACTAATCCATTATCGAACTTGAATTAGAAAAATTTTGAAAAGAAAAGAAATGAATATTTTACAGATGTGTACTTACGTTGGTACTGAAGGATATGTAAGTGTTTTAATGGCTTATTCAATTGAGGGAAACGAAGTCATAAGTCTTACTGTGTTTCCTTTCCCAATTACTCCAATTTGTGGGACCCATTGATCTTTCTTAATTTACTCTGCGTGATATAGATTTCCAACATCTCCGGTGTTCTTTCCATTGATCTTTCGTTTCTTAATTGTCTCATCTTACTAGTATAAAATTTTCTGGCTTTGAGTTGATAAGTGCTGTGAGTGCCTAGAGAAGTGGTCCTTTGGTGCCAACCTATAGCACTTTGAGGATTTTATTAATGTTTCTTCTTTTGCCGAGTAGTATTCATTAAGAATAAGAGTGTTAAAGGGGAACACTACTCATCCTTATATTCTCTTTCTTTTCTATTACAATTAATTAGTAAATGCTATTAAGTCTATTGCTAATAAGTTAATTTGTCTGAGATTTAAATAGCAATCGTAAGACACACATTAAAAGACAACTTCTAGGATTTTTAAAACGGTATATGATCAACTCTTAACAAACTTTATTGGAGAATTAGTAATTAATCTCATTAAAATTAAAGTTGGAGATCAAGAGTTTTAATTGATCCTTATTCTATCCTACTCAGAATAAACGTTTTGAGATATCAAATTCAACTTTTGAGAGAATGAGTAATCTGGCAAACTAGTTCGGAGAGACTAAGAGAATGAGTAATATAATTTGGTTAGTTCAGAAAAGAGAGAAAAATCTCAAGAGAAAAAGAACACAGTTATATAGTTGCTTTTTATTAATTAATTAGTACCATATGGTCTGAAGCTGGAAGCAGTGTACGAAGAGAAGAATACAAATGGTTAATCTTCTTTCGCCGATCGCGCTCGCTAGCATTGTGGTTAAGCTTCTTGACCATGCTGAGATCACTGTTAATGGTTGTGTAATTTGATGGTGTAGCGGAGTGATCAAACTCAGATGGCGGCCGCTGATCGGATGTTGGTGGAGTGGGGAAGTTGAGGTATAGTGACTGATGATCTGAAGTAGTTTCTATGTCTCTGAAGAAATAGTTTTGCTCTTCATGGCCTATGGGATCCTCTAAAGGCCATCCAATATTGGTTGAAAACAAAGGAGGAGATAACGCTAGCATTGTGAGGTTACTTCGTTTGTTGTTAAGACTTAGGTTGCTAAGTGAGTGAGATGATCATGACATGTATATATAGAAGCATGAGAAAAACCGTCATTAGTTACCTAATCATCCATACTTGATTAATTATTTTTTTGGCAATAATCTATTACTTTATTAGTTTAAAGAAGCTTGGATTATTTAAGGGCTAATAATTTTCTTGGAAGATATCCAAGTTTTTTGCAATTTTAAATCAAGTTTGAAAAAGACATTTCAACTGCCACTATAGTGGTAACTACATCACTCTACGAACTACTTCCAAATTGATTACACTAGTTAATATATAGGTTCATATATAAGTATATATGTGCCAAATGTTTAATGTATTGTTTAGGTGATAATTATACACTTTAAAATTGGATAGCCTTTATATTTGCCTGCCAAAGATTCATGTTAGACTACTACTTTTCTTTTGTTGGAAGTTTTCCCTATTTGCTAAGAACGAGTTAAATTTGTAGTTTACAAGTACCTAAATCAGTTAGCACTTTTTCCATTTTAATACGAGTATAATCACTTTTAACTTCCAACTACGTACGCATTATTGTCTCAGTCAAGTTAGAGGGAAAACATTCGTAAAATAATCACCGAAAATTGAGCATACGTAGCTAGGTTTTATAAGTCCCATTTTGTAAGCATACTGAGGGAAGGATACAAATATATATATATATATAGGTTGCCAATCCAGTAGGTATTTTTTTTTTTTTTTTACTTATGTATAGGTATTTTTTTTTAAGCCGTTGGATCATCATCTAATGGTAATCCAACGGCTATAATGATGTGCATGAAAAGACGTGCATCATTAATGTTATTTCACTCTCTTACTTTTTAATATAAAAAAATGTGCAAAAAAAATTTTCATTAGCCAAATTGATACCTATGCATAGGTAAATATATATGTATAAATATATATAGAACACTAATCCAGTAGGTATTTTATTTTTTTACCTATACATAGGTATCATTTTGGCCAATAAAAATTTATCTTACATTTTTTTTTAATATTAAAAAGTAAGAGAGAGAAATAACATTAATGATGCACGTCTTTTCATGCACTTTATTTTAACTGTTGGATCACCATTAGATAATAATCCAATAGTTAAAAAAAAATACCTACTAGATTGGCAACTTTATATATATCCATAGTGTATATATACACTGATCAAGAACAGTTAAATTAGAGGCTGGTATTAACTAAGATACTCATAGTAATCAGTTTAATATGTGTAGCCAAGGTCAGTCTCCACGCTCTAGTCTCTACGATTGACAAGAATAATTGTCAAACATATATATAATTATCCACAACGATCAGTAGTATTCCTACAAGTAATGTACCACATAAGACAAAACTCTAAAACTTCTCAAATCTCAAACCACAAAGGAAACCAATAAACAATAGTAAGTAAAACTTTCTAGAAACAAATCAACTTTCTTCAAAATAATTAAAAGAGCAAATAAGACCAAATATGGATACTTCTCTATAATTAAATAATTTGGAAATGCCACCTTAGTTTTAGCAACTTAATTAATACTATAGAAAAAACAAGAAAAAAAGAACTCACTTCCCAAACAATTGGTCACTAAATAATGAAATCGGTCAAGATCAACAGAAAGTTTGTGTCATTTTTCTAGGTACACTTTTCTCCAACTAAACTCCTTTATCACTAACGTGTGTGAAAAATAGACCAAATTCGTCTCACAAAAGGTTGCACGGTCAGTTTGCCCGTGGCGAGCACGGCGAACACGTGGCCTTTATAGGCTTTGCTGCTAACGTGCGCGTGGAAAATCTCTGCTTCGTGTGCCATGCGCACCCTTTTCTTCATCCTCACTTAGTGCCTCAAATCTCGTAGACAAATCAATAGATTATATGTTCTAGCGAAAAAAAAAATAGAAAATCGATAGAATATATATAAACTTGACATTCTTTTTGTTGACCTTTTCTGTTACAGAATTTTCTAAAATTTGAATAAATTAATGCTTTGAAAGAACCTTGGAGTACCCCTAATTTGGAAGTTAATCCTTTTTATGTATGCGGGTGTAGTGTGAACATCTGTTACTTTATTGCAAAGTATTAGATTCCCCAGCTTTGTAGTCGATTTTTATGTATGTAGGTGTTTAAATATTAGAGTTATGCATTATGTATAAATAAGTATATTGTGTTTGTATGTTTGTGTATATCCACCAAACATCCACTTATAGCTATCAATAGATTTGGTATTATTAAAAAATATATACCAATGGCCTTGGTACTTTTCTATCTCACTACCCAAAAATTAAATATATATTCACAACAAATTTCTGAATAGAAGTAAAAATTCTATGAAAAAGAAATAGGAACAAAATTAGGTTTTTCGAAAGTGTTGTTAGGTATTAAAAAGTGTTATAATAAATGACTAAAAGACAAACTAATTAATTGATGCCAAATTATTATATATATCTAAAGTGGAGGAGTTCTCCACTGTTCACCCACTCAGCTTTTACTGTCCAAAGAACAGTAACTTTTTTTTTCTTGCATTTTTAATTGCATGCTTTTACGTTTCTGCCCTTGAGGTGTGCCTGCTGAGGGTTTTGATTGTGTTGGGTTTTTTGGCATTTCCCTATGACCGGATTGTGGCTTAATGCCTCTTCGTCCCTCTCTTTCCCTTCTTCTCTTTTCTTTTCGTTTTATTCTTTGTTTCTTTGTTTTGTCTGCCTCCGTCTTCTCTGTTCCTCTGTTAGGGTTATGTTATCTGAGATTTGTTTCTTTCTTTATCTTTTGTCGATCTGTCTCTCTCTCTGTATTCGATTGAGTTTGTGCTCTTTTTGAGCTGGATTTTCTCTTGGATTTTAGGGTTTTCCCCTAACGGCCTGGTTTTGGATTTCTTACTCCGTTTTAGCCCTTTTTCTCCCTTTATTCTGTTCTCTTCTTGGTATGATTTTTTATTGCTGGATTTATTCTTTGTTTGTGTTAGTTTTTGCTGAGGTTGGTTGTTCGTCTGGTCAATTTTTTCCCTGCTTTTGATATTCACTTCTCTGATTTTTTAGTGCTTTTGCTGGCTAAATCTATGCTCTGTCAGTTTGGGTCTGTGGTTGCTCTGTTACGATTGAGATTTTAGTTTGGTACAGCTTCCGTTTTGGTGCAGCGATATGGCTCTCAGTTCGGGTATTTAATCTTTCCATATATGTATTGTTTTATGCTGATTATCTTGGTTTATGTTCCTCGAGTTTGTGTTTGCTAACAGAGTGCTTGGTAGTTTTTTTCCCCCTTTCGATTACAGTTGAATGTGTTTATTGTTAAGATTGCATGCATTTGGGCCTGTTTGTATGGGTATTTAATTGATGATTGATAGATCTTAGTCTTTTAGGTTTTGTTCTTTCGTAATTGGGCTTCTATTTTTGCTAATTTGGGATTAATTTTTTATCAATTAATTGCTCTTACTGTAATTACTTTAAGATTGTCTCTTTGAATTTCTAGAATAATCGGGAAAGTGTTTCTGTTGTTTTGTGTATTTTTTTTAATGCCATATTTGTCATCCGCTTGAGATTTTTCAGTGTTAATTGCGGGTTGTGCTTTGCTGTTTGATGACCTGTGCATTTGTATTAAATTCCTGATTTAAGATCTGGCAATTCATTGGATAATTCTCTGACAGTTTGATGGTATTATTTTTGTTTAAAAAAAATGACAAAGAAAAAAATCGGTACAATGTAATTATAATTCTTCTCCTTTGATATTTATAGTCTTTTGTTGATTTTTTTTTTTTTTTGTGCTCATCATGATATCTGCTTTTCTACTAGACTAACTGTCTAATTGTATTTATGAATTTAGTCCTGTTTATCCAAACTAATTGAATGCTGTTGTAATATTTTTGTACTATTTCGGTCAGAAAAAAAAGGAGTGAAAAATTAAAAGGAACAAGAAAAAAAGCAATTTAAGAAGAAGGAAAAAAATCAAGAATTCTCATTTCTTTAAATACAGATCGTTTTGTTGAGTAAGTTTCTCTATTTTTTTTTTTTGTTTTTTCTTTGTTTAATGCATTTATTTATCTCATGTTCTCTGTTTATATGTTGCCATCTGTTAAACTTTTATTGAATACTTTTTATATTATTTTTATTGAAACCTGCCTATAAATACTTATCCTGCTTATTATGCCTTTTACACTCTGTTTACTTCTGTCTTCTTCTTCACGTATAATCTACTGACTTTATTCTTAACCTCCTTAATTCTGCTCTTCACTTCCGTTGCTGTATTTATTGTGCTCTTACTTACTTGTCTTCTTTAATACAACTGTCTTTGTCACTTGGTATTCACTCAGTTTTCTCTTGAGCCTCCTTGACTATATTTATTGTGCTCTTACTTTGTCCTTTGTCCTTCATAAAATCTGTTACTGCTTATAGTTGTGCCAAAGAACTTCTGTGTGAAATCTCTCAGGTATTATTACTCTCTATCGTACTCTATTATATTATGTGTTTCCTGATTTATGTGAGCAACAACTGTATTTTGTTTTGGTACTCATTAATGTGTATTAGATGCTCTATTCATGTGCTGTAAATATTTGTGTGCTTGCTTTTTTACTTTATGTCATATATTATTGTGATGCTCTGTTCAATGCTCCTATCTTTTATTTTAATGATGCTCTGTTGTTTTAGTAATTAGTACACTCTTTCTGCCATATTTATGCTATTTGGTTACTTAGTACTTTATTTTTTAGTGCATACTAGGAAATACATTGCTATTCTTTTTTGTGACATCTTCCAATTTACTCTATTTGCTTTTCAACTTTTTTCCTTTTTTGAGCTCTTTTGGCTGATCCTTTAATTTTATTCTTATTATTTGTTAGTTGCGTTTGTTGTTTTGTGAATTGCCTAGGTTTCGTTTTCTGTTTTCTTTTTTCACCCTGAAAAAAGCTCATTTTCCCTCCTTTCGGAATCTTCTCCCCTTTATTTATTGTTACATCTCAAAACATATTTGGCGATGATGATAATATTTTCTCTTTTTGGATCATGTGGAATTAAACGTTAAGTGCCCAGAAATTATTGTGTATAATGGTTCTTCTTCTAGAACTAAAGTTTGCAGTGGTTCTTAGCAGAAGATTTGCTATATAAATTTGTCTTGGTTGTAAATATTATCACAATCTTAGTCTTAAGATCTTTTCTATAATTTATGACTAAGCCCACCCACTCCATCCTTCTTCTTTCAAGTTATATAACTTTCGTTAAGTAAATTTCTTTCTTTTTCTTTGCCTGAAAAATTTCATTGGATCCATATTTAAGGGACAGATTTGGATTACGCCTCTTACTTCTATTGCCTGGTCCTTTCCTACCATATCTGATGTGCCCTAATCATTCCTTTGTTTCTTCCCTTTTCCTGAAATTGGATTATGTCTTCTACTTATATCTAAAGTGGACGAGTTCCCCACTGTTCACACACTCTGCTTTGACTATCCAAAAAACAGTAACTTTCCCTTTGATTTTTTCCCTCTTTTTTTTTTTTTTTTTGGCTTCTTAATGGGGTTCTTTTATGTTTTTGTCCTTGGGATGTGCAAGCTGAGAATTTTGGCTGTGTGGGTTTTTTTGCATTTCATTATGCCTCTGTTGTGGTATAATGACTCTCACATTGCTTCGTTCCTTTTCTTTTCTTGCAATTGGGTTAGGTCTTCTGCTTATCTTGCCTGATCTTCTCTTATCATATCTGATGTACTCTGATCATTCCTTTGTGTCTTTCCTTTCCATTGGATTCATACTTAGGAAACAGATTTTGGTTATGTCTTTTACTTATCTTGCCTGATCTTTTCTTACCATATCTGATGTGCCCTGATCATTCTTTTATTTCTTTCCTTCTCCTGTAATTAGGTTAGGTCTTCTGCTTATCTTGTCTAGTCTTTTCTTATTATATCTGATGTACTCTGATCATTTCTTCGTGTCTTTCCTTTTACTGCATTCCCTTTTGCTTCGTTCTCATTTTTTCCCTACCCTTATTCACTTGGTAGTTTCTGGGCAGTAGTATGTTATAATTCCGTGATTTTATTCCTATTTTGTGGCCAATATAAATATATACGGCAGATTTTTATATATATATTAATAATGTTTTATATATTTATGTAATTGCCAGAAATGTTTTCCTCTTTTACAATGAAT
Source organism: Trema orientale (assembly GCA_002914845.1). NCBI lineage: Eukaryota > Viridiplantae > Streptophyta > Magnoliopsida > Rosales > Cannabaceae > Trema > Trema orientale. The sequence continues at coordinate 187,071 of JXTC01000100.1, read as the reverse complement.
ATGGGAAAACTGTTTCTTAGGTAGTTATATAAATACTTAAATACATTATCCTGTAAATTTGCCATATATTGATGATACGTTCAAATATCTGAGCCAAATACTATATATATATATATTCAAATATCTATATAAATATACTCATTTGCGTACTAGAATACAGAAAACCAATCATATTTGATTAGTTAAGCACTGTGGTACTTTTATTGGCTAAGGGAAGCAAGAAGATCTTACTTTGGACGAAACAACACAGGAGAAAAAGAAGATTGCAATTGATTTGATTCTAAACTGATTGACAAAAATTTTATTTTTAGCATATATGTAATCATTTACTTATTACGTGTATAAGTTGATATGTTGTATATTTAAGCTAAATAGTTTTGATTTTATGCATAGTGAAGATACTTTGTTTAAGATTTGGCTGCAATGATTATTATTAGCCTATGTGATTAATAGCCTAAATAATGAAATAAAATAGATTATTAAGCTATGTAACTAATACCTTACATTATGGGTATACACTATATAGTATCGAATGAATTGGAAAAATATGGAAAGAAAAGGAGGGAAAAAAAAAAGGGTAAAAAATACAATCTTAAAAACACAAAAAACATCATAGAAGAATATTAATAGTATAAAAGTTAGGATAAGTAATATATTACATATTGACACCCGTTATTGCATTGTTATCAATTTGATTAGCGGAACAAAACTATATATAACTAAAACAATTCCTATTTCGGAGTATACGTGTAGAAGAAATCAGATTTTAATCAAAAAACAAATAGACCAATAAATAAAAAATAATAAAATGATATATGTATGAAATAAATTCAATTTGAGTTGAGGGAAAAAAAAAAAGAAAGCTCAACAAATGCAAAATAATGTCAACTATATACAAGAAAAAACGTGGCACCTTTTAAACATTTAAGAGAGAAAACATAAGTCTATAATTTAAATAATGTAAATAAAATAAATAGATCAGAAATAATAAAAGCAATACGGGCAAAACATTAGTACTACTTGACTACCTTAAACAAATGATCTAAGTTTGTATTTTTAAAAATATCAACAAAAATTATTTCGTGATTTTAAAAAAAAAAAAGAAAAGGGACAGATTGCAGATCTATTTTATACATCAATATACAGTCATAAATACCTGAAATTATTGTGCCTTAAATAAAAATATATGGTATAAACATATTTTCTCAGAAAATAAGCTATATTTTCCTTCAATTTAATACTGTTAAAAAGAATAAAAAAAAGAGGAAAAATAAACTTTGATATGCAAAAAAACTGATCTAACAATATGATGCCAGAACAATAACAAAGCAAAATACAACATAAATAATAATCAAAAAATAAAGTAATTTTAGCAATATGTATAAAAATATTTTAACATATGGATAAAATAATTACGCTAGCACTAAAAATGAGAGTTAAAAACAAAAAAAAAGGGGGGCATAACCTTAATATTGCTGAAAAATATAACTTCAAAAAACATCGAACACGAATAATATCAGCAATAAAGGAAGAAAAAAAGAAGGCAACAAAAAAGAACACATATATTGGCTATTTTATGGATAAATAATGTTATCATATCGTTCCCATGAAATAGAAAAATTATTTCATAATTCAAAAAAACAAAAAAAAAAGATAAAAATAAGTAATTTTGAATCTATTTTATACATTAATGAACAACTATAAACAACTAAAATCAACATATATAAAATAAACGTAAACACCACAAACATATATTCCGAGATTGTTCTTTAATATTTTTCCTAATTTAATTCAACTTAAAAAGAAAATATGAAAGAGATAAACCTTTATCATGTAAAAATTGATCTAATAATATAATTATTAAAAGAAATAACGAAGTAACGTAATATAAACAATGATTAAAGAAACAAAATACCTTTACCAATATACAGAAAAATATTATAATGTATGGATAAGTTGATAATAATAATACTAAATATATAAAAGCTAAAAACGACAAAAATATAACCATAATATAAGTGAAAAATATAATTTTAAAAAATTATGGACACTAATACTATAAATAATACAAAGACAAAAAAAAAAATAAACCAAAAAACATACACATCATCTTTTAATGTATACATAATACTATCATATCACTTTCTTAATAATATTTTTCCCATTTGCCCAACCAGATAAATAATTAAATGATGGCGAAAAATATTCCGTCATCAAAATGTCAACATAAATGACGTTACTATTATCTTCTCGATGAAGACCCTAGATGTAGTAGTGATAATATCTTTGATCAACACTGCGGAGATTCCAGTATGACACCGGACAATATCCATCGATCAAGGCTTACTTCAATTTCGAACTTTACAAATTGCGAAAGATATTTCTTTCGCTCAATTGGACTATCTGTGTCAATCAATTCCAACGCAGAAAGTAATCTTCCTGTACTCTTCAATTAACAACTAAAAAAAAAAAATTCTCATTGCACATTTGATCTCACGTACATTTTCTCATTCTTCATTTTTATTCAATCTTATATTACAGGTAATATTCGTAAATATTATGATCTTGGCGATTCTTCTTGCATCTGCAAACACTGCAATGCATTATTTTGGCCCGAGAAATCTATAAAAAAAATTATCCACCAACATATAACCTATGCTGTAAAGATGGAAAAATTAAATTTCCCCCAGCTAGAAATCCTACTCCTATATTAAACCAACTGCTTAATTATTATGGAGGCCCTCTAAGTACACACTTCCGAAAAAATATTCGAACCTTTAGTTCTGTATTTGCTTTTACATCTTTCAGAGCAAATATAGAGCAAAATACAAGAAATTCAGATGGTCCATACATCTTTAAAATCAGCGGCCAAATACATCATCTCATGGGATCACTATTGCCAACGAATAATAATCCACCAAGATTTTCTCAGTTATATATATATGACACATAAAACGAAATTGAAAATTGAATGTCGACACTCTCATTTGATAATGCATCAAAAGAATTAACAAAGACAGTAATTGAAATCCTAATTAAAATACTTGATGAAAATAATAAATTAGTAAAACTTTTCCGTATCATTATAGACAGATATAATGAAAACGAAATCCCATCTATGAAACTAAGATTAATAGGGCGCCGACCTACAGACAATGACCAATGTGAACTCCCTACATCGAACGATATAGGAGGTCTAATTGTTGGAGATATTGGTGAATATGAACAAGGGAGAGATATTATAATCTAAGAAAAAACAGATAATTTACAAAAGATTACAAAATTACACCCATCTTATATGGCCTTACAGTATCCGCTTTTATTCCCATATGGAGAAGATGGTTATAAAACTAATTTGAATTGGAATACAAATAGACTTGGAAAACAACTCTTAACAAATAGAATACCTATGAGAGCATTTTATTGCTATCAATTACAAGAACGTAAAGACGTAAATAATATCTTACTTAAAAGCGGGTGACTTTTCCAACAATATGTAGTTGATGCATATGCTTCCGTCGAAGAAGATAGATTAAATTATATCAGAAAAAATCAAAACAACCTAAGATCTGAAATTTATCAAGGCGTCCAGAATGCTGTTACAAGAGGAGACACTGATGCTAGAGCTATTAGTAAAAGAATTATTCTCCCATCCAGCCATACTAGAAGCCCTAGATATATGATTCAAAATTATCAAGATGCAATAGCAATATGTAGACAATACAGAAATCCTGATTTATTCATAACATTTACATGTAGTCCTAAATGGCCTGAAATTATACGTGCCTTAAATAAAATTCTCGGACAAAAAGCGGAAGACAGGCCCGACATAATTGTAAGAATCTTCAAACTGAAATTAAATCAAATATTATTTATTATTAAAGCCGAGAAAATTTTTGGAACAATTATTGCAAGTAAGACTATGTTATTTAATCAAGTAACTAAAACTATATCATAAAAATCAATTACTCTTATTCTTGATTAAAACTAACATCTGTTTGTTCTCCCT
>JXTC01000100.1:169831-183003 GCA_002914845.1 Trema orientale | reverse complement strand
AAATGTTGAAATGTGCTCGCAATCAATGTTAATAAAATACTTATTTAAATATTTAACAAAAGGTCCTGATAGAATAAGAGCAGTAATAGAAGAAACTATTTGCACAGAACAATCTGGACAAATTGCTTATAAAGAAATAGATGAAATAAAAAACTATATTAATTGTCGATACATAACACCGTATGAAGCTATGTGGAGATTATATGAATATCTTATACATCACAGAAATCCGTCAATATAAAGATTGACAATTCATCTACCACATATGCAAAATATAACATTTCATTCAAGTCAACGTCTTGACAATATAATCAGGCAACTAGGAATCCAAAAAACAACCTTAACAGAATGGATGGAAATAAATAAAACTAATACAGAGGCTAGACGTTATCATATATACAATTCCTGCTAAATGGATGTGGAATAATAAAGATAAAATTTGGACACCTAGAAAATCAGGATATTCAATTGGACGAACTTTCTACGTCCATCCAAGCTCAGGAGAATTATACTATCTAAAATTATTATTAAATCATCAAAAAGGTGCAACAAGCTTCGAGTTTATACGAACTATTGATAGTATAACATACTCAACAAATCAAGCAGCATGTAATGTATTAAGTTTATTAGGAGATGACAAAGAATGGAATGAATCAATATTAGAAGCCTCATTCTGGTCAACAACACATCAATTACGGCAATTATTTACTATAATTATATTATTTTGTAACGTAAATAATCCAACAGTATTACTTGAAAATCATTGGAAACTTATGACAGAAGATATTTTATACAGAATGAAAATCTTATTCAACAATCCAAACTTTCAGATTCCTGAAAATGAACTATACAATTATGCATTATATGAATTGGAAAAGTAATTAAATTTAAATTCATCGACTTTAGCAAATTTTAATTTGCCTCTACCAACTGGGACACTAATAGATGATCTAAATAATAAACTTTTGAGAGAAGAATTAGATTACGATATTAAAAAATTAAAAGAGGAAAACATCATCTTAGAAAAAAACCTAAATAATGAACAATGCTATATTTATGAACAAATTATAGAATCATTAAATAATAAAAAACAAAATTTATTTTCCATCTATGAACATGGAGGTACTGGCAAAACTTACTTATGGAAAACTATTACTACAAAAATCAAATCAAATAACGAAATTATTTTGGCCGTTGCATCATCTGGAATAGCATCATTGCTATTACCTAAAGGCAGAATCCCACATTCAAGATTTCGAATACCACTGTCCACTGATAAATTCTCTACTTGCCATATCAAAAAAGGAACTCAATTAGCTAAATTAATAGAAAAAACAGCATTAATATTATGGGACGAAGCACCAATGAATAATAAACACTGTTTCGAAGCCTTAGACAAAACACTACAAGATTTAAGAAATAATTTTGAACAACCTTTTGGTGGAATGACAATTATATTAGGTGGTGATTTCTGGCAGATTTTACCTATTATACCTACTGGAACAAAAGAAGATATCATAAATGCAAGTATAAACAATTCTTACCTATGGCCACATTTCAGAATATCATCACTAACAGAAAATATGAGATTGAAAAGTCCTAATACTACAGAAGAAGAAAAAAAAGAAATCTCAGAATTTTCAAAATGGATACTAAATATTGGAAATGGTACTGCAAAAGGAATAAAAGAAGCTGAAAATGAAGATATAACATGGATTAAAATACTTGAAAAATATATAATACAATGAGAATCAAATCCAATCGAAAAAATTACGGAATTAATATACGGCGAACTCACAAAAAATTATAACGATATTAACTACATACGACATAGAGCAATAATAACTCCAAAAAATAAAATTGCTGACGATATAAACAACTATATATTATCCTTAATACCTAATGAATCAAAAACCTATTATAGTTATGATACAATAGCAACATCAACCGAAAACACTGATGAGCTCAGCCTATTATATCCTCAAGAATTCTTACATACTTTAACCTTTAACGGAGTACTACCGCATGAACTAAATCTAAAAATTGAAACTCTAATAATGTTGTTACGAAACTTAAACCAATCAATGGGACTATGTAACGGAACAAGACTTATCATTACTCAACTAACAAATAGAATCATAGAAGGTCAAATTGTAAACTCAAACAATGACAACGAAAAAGCCTATATTCCAAGAATAGAAATAATTGTGAATGAATCTAAATGGCCATTTACCTTAAAAAGAAGGCAATTCCCTATAAAACCTGTTATGCAATAACAATAAATAAAAGTCAAAGACTATCATTGAACAAAGTAGGTATTTATTTAGAAAACGAAATCTTTACACACGGTCAACTGTATGTAGCTCTATTATGGGTAACAACCCCTAAAGGACTATACATATTAATAAAATTAATTAATAAATATCTAACCCATATTAAAGGACTATACATATTAATAAAATTAATTAATAAATATCCAACCCATATTAAAAATATAGTTTATAAAGAAATCTTTCACAATATTATCTAAGTTCAAAAATAACATGATTAATTGACTATCATTCAAATAATATCTCAATATTATCTTTTTTAATATTTGCTTCTCTTTAATCATTATATCATGAATAAAATCCTTATTTCATGAAAGCTTTTTTTCTTTGCAATTAAAAGGAAAAAATGACAACACTTATTCAATCTCTTAAACCAAGTGAAATTTATGGAGCAATAGAAGCACGGATTAGCCGGCTCTGGCACAACAACGACTATACCACTGGTCGACTAATAAGCCTAGACTGTGTTTTAGTTTACCACGAGGTAAAAATAATAACACTAAGTTAACTTATGTCTTATTTTATCATAATGAAATGTAATTAATATATATATAATAGCATTTTAATTTATAGTATATCAAATATTAATTAAATTTTTTTTCCTCCAAAATACAGCACGAAGTAATCCATGGAACAATTAAAGCACGGGATGCAGACCAAATTTCACAACAAATAACGGAGGGAGAAGTCTACCGAATTACTAATTTCAATGTAGCATCAAATAAACCGAGATACAAAGTCGTCCCTCACGCTGCAATGCTACAATTTGCTAGAGCAACATCTTTCACTATAATAACAACTCCAACGACAAATATTCCAATGCATAAGTTCTACTTTGTAGACTTCAATCAACTGCCTTCAAGAACAGACGTTAACGATATTTTATCAGGTACAAGTAATTATAGCATTACCTCTTCGTTTATACCTATAAATAACAATTCAGATTTGTCCTTATTGATTTACCTTCCTTAATAACAAATATTATAGGAATGCTGATAGAAATACAAGAGTTAGAAGAAACAAACATAAAAGGAAAAACGACGCCAAGACGGACTCTAACAATACAAAACATCAGGTATTTAACTCTTACATAACAAAAACTCATATCTAAAAGAAAAAAACCCTTTATTTTATTCATATTCTAATATCATTTTATTTTTTATTTAATTGTAGGAGTGAAAAATTACAAATCACTCTGTGGGGAGAAACATCAAAAAATTTTAATACAGATATTGTACAAACTATAGAAGAGCCAATTATAGCCGTCTTTACATCTATGACAATAAAGTAATATTTAAGTAATAATAAATTCATTTTATGCCTAGATATAAAATTATTCGTATCTCTTAATTATATATTATAACTAACATAAATTCTTTTATTAAACATGAAGTATATATGCTACCAGCACAGGTGCCACGACATATTATATGAATATAAATATACCAGAAGCGAATGCATTAAAAACAAGGTAATAATTATCTTTCACATTTTCCCAAAATATAGAATAAAAAAAAAGTCACGTTTAATCTATCTTTAATAAGGGGGGAAAAAAAACCCTTCTTTCTTTTTTTTTTAATCTTTGTTTTTTTAACAACCTATTATTTAGGTTCCAACATACAATACAATACCTAGAATTCCTACCAGCTTCTGTTCCAAGAGAAACCCAACCACCAGAACAACAAAAATTGCAGAACAGGAGAACAATTGCAGAACTGAATCAACTGGATCCTCTAACACAACAGGTAAATAAAAATACAATAATATGAATAAAAATATCATTTGATATTATCACTTATATCCATATTAATATCCCCTCCCCCCTCCCCCTATTTTGTCTCCAGGGAGTCAAATTTACTGTCAAAGCAACAATATTCAAATTTGAAACACAACAAAGTTGGTACTATCATTCCTACTCTCAATGTTATAGACAAGTTCGGGAAGCAGGAAATGGATGGTGGTGTGATACACACGGGCACCTCACTTAAACTCCGACCCCATGGTATAAAATATAATCAAAAAATTTATAATAACACTTTTTCAATTAATTCATTCACAAAAAATAACAAATTATAATTAATATCATTAATCATTAATTAAAGTATTATGATTATTTCCCCCTTCCCCCCAGCTTTACACTAAACACATTTCTGATATTATCATTTTAACAGGTATAAACTCAATACCAGAATTCAGGACGAAACAGGGTTTAAACTCATAATAATTTTTGGAAAAGCAACCCAGGTCCTGATCAAAAAGCCATGCTCAGTGTTAACAATCGAAGAAAACTACACTGATCCAATGGTATTACCACCGATAATCGACCAATTATGCGGACAAACGAAAATATTTCAAATTTATTTCAGAACTAAAGGAACTCTGGTCGATACAATTATATCAAAAATATTTGAAGATGATGAATCAACAACATTGCCACTTCCAGCACCACCCACCGTTCCAAAAACAGAAACAGTACTAGCCATACCTTTGGATCCAAAGACCCCCGACCTGAAAAAAATTGCAGAGAGGTAAAAAAAACTATTATCCACCTCCACCTAATCTAATAAAATATATCATTATTACCCATCATCTAACTAACAATATATTTTACCATATTACAGATCAGAGGCAACATCAACAGAATCATCGAAAAAAAGAAAATTAACCAGGTAATTTACTCATTAGTAGAAATATACAAATATAAAAAAATATTTTTATAAAATAAAAAATACACTGACCTTTTTCTTCCCAAATATACATATATATATATATATATATATATATTAATCCTATTCTTTTCCCCTCTCACTAATTTTTTTTATTTTTCTGCTTACAGCGAAGAAGGACAACAAAAGAAAGGGAAACAAAAGATGTAACATATAGACTACTCTAATGCAACAATTTATCATAATATTTTGAACAATATTGTATAATATTTTAGACAAGTATCATACTATTGTAAAAATGTATTACATATTGTAAATAATATAATAAATATGTTATATATAATTTTATATACTTTTAATAAATATATCGCACCTATCCCGCAGCAAATACGCGAGTTACACCACTCGTTTATTTCTAAAATTATGCCAAGACAAGGAGCCTCATTAATGGCTGGGCCATTATGCTTCATATCAACCCAAATATATTAAATTCCCAAATTAATGGCCATGTCTTCTGAAGAATTCAGAACCACATTGGTAGTTTCTACACCATGCTTTGTCAAGAGCTTTGGCTATAAATAGCCATCAGCTCCAGCATCAAGGGCACACCAAAGCTCTAAGCTTCTAAAGAGTGTTGTCTACTCTCCCTCCTAGTTTCTCTTGTTTCAATAAGTGAGAGAAATGTTCTTCAGTGAGAGAGAAAGTACTGAGTAGTGAGAGGGGTTTTGGGTGAGAGTATTTGTGGGTGTAATTGGGCTTTAATTGTGAGTAAAATTTGTCAGTGGCTTTTGTAACTATTTTCTTTGTTACAGTAAAATTTTCTCCCTGCTCCTCGACCATATAGTTGTACCATGATAAAATCTCTGCCTTATTTTATCTGTGTTTATTTCACCATATAAGTAACATCATTAAATACTATTCACATATATAGTACTATTCACAATTACAATTACTATTCCATATCAGTGTTCTCATGTCAACAAACTGGCATCAGAGTAAGGTTATGGCGACTGCTAAATTCGATGTGAAGAAGTTTGATGTTGACAACGATTTCAATCTATGGCGGATGAAGATGCGGGCTCTGCTAGTACACCAAGGTTTGGCGAAAGCCTTGAAGGGTAAGGAAGCTCTACTGGCCTCTATTTCAGACAAAGATAAGGATGACGTTTTGGAGAAAGTACATAGTACAATTTTGTTGAGCTTAGGATATGAGGTACTGCGGGAAGTTTCCGAAGAAGATACTGGTGCGAAATTATGGTTGAAACTAGAAAGTTTGTACATGACTAAGTCACTCACCAACCGATTTTATTTGAAGAAAATATTGTATACTCTTCAAATACAGGAGGGTAAGTCCATTAAAAGGCACTTGAACGATTTTAATAAAATAATCATTGATTTGAGAAATATAGATACCAGAATTGATGACGAAGATCATGTTATTATTCTGTTGCATTCCTTGCCAAATTTTTATGAGCACTTCATCGATACCATGATGTACAATCATGAAACTCTTACCATCGAGGAGGTCAAGGTGGCATTGAACTCAAAAGAGTTGAAGAAAAAGGGTATCAGGAAGTAAATAAGAAGGCTCGACGAAAGGTCTAGTCATACGAGACAACAGAAACGAAAGGTTCTACTAGTGGTAGAGATAGATCTAGATCTAAGTCAAGATCTAAATCTAAATCTAGAAAACAAAAATGTTTTCATTATCACAAAGAAGGGAATTTTAAAAGAGACTGTCCGGAGTGTAAAGGCAAAGGAAAGGAGATGGGTTCCTATTTTAAAGATACGACTAGAGCAAATGGCTATGATAGTGTCAATGTTCTTTCAGTTTTTGTTACCAACTCAGGCAATGAGTGAGTTCTTGACTCAGTGCTTATACCATATGTGTCTCAACAGGAATTGATTTATCACTTACCAATCCATAGATGGTGGGAAGGTCTTTCTGGGAAATAATGTAGCCTGTAAGATGGTCGATATCAGTATAGTAAGAATCAAGATGTTTGGCATTGACGGACGTCAAGCATGTTACAGAATTGAAGAAGAACTTAATTTCCTTAAGCATGCTCAACTCGACTGGTTGTAGCTTCAAAACTAAAGGTGGAGTTATGCAACTCTCGAAGAGTGCTCTAGTTGTGATGAAAGGCAAGAAAACAAGTGGCCACTACATCTTGTAGGGAAGTACAGTCATAGGTACAGCTGCTGTATCATCAACGTCTGATGATGATGTCACCAAATTATGGCATATGCGTCTTCGGCATGTCTGGTCGAGCTAAGCAAGTAGGGGTCACTTTGTGGCCAGACGATAGGAAAATTAAACTTCTGTGAGCACTGTGTATTCGAAAATCTGTGTTGAGTAAAGTTTAGAAGTTGTCCATAAGACTAAAGATACAGCGGATTATATCTATTCAGATCTATAGGGTCCTTCTCGAGTTCCATCTCTAGATGGTGGCAGATATATGCTAACCTTCATTAATAATAATTCAAGGAAGATTTGGATATATATATTTTGAAGCACAAAGATAAAGTCTTTATCAAGTTCAAGCAGTGGAAAGCTTTGATCGAAAAGCAGATAGGGAAGCATATTAACTGACTGAGAATAGACAACGACTTGGAGTTTTGTGGAGATAAATTTAACAAGTTCTGCAAGGATCACAGTATTGTCAGACATCATACTGTGAAACACACTCCACAACAGAATAGGCTCACAGAATGGATGAATAGAACTCTATTTGAGAGAGCAAGGTATATGATCTCTAATGCTAGGATAATAAAGGAGTTCTAGGCTGAAGCTTTTGACACAGCCTGTTGCTTATTCAATAGATGCCCATCTTCGGCAATCAGTTTCAAGACTCCTGAAGAAGTATGGTCAGGTACTCCTGCTAATTATAAAAATTTGATAATTTTCAATTATCCTGCTTATACTCATATGAACGAAGGTAAACTTGAGCCAAGGGCAAAGAAATACATTTTCCTTGGGTATCCTGAGGGAATAAAAGGATATAAATTATGGTGAATTTCAATGAAATAGAAATACTCAAGTCTTAGGTGGAGTTATCACGAGTTAAAGAAATGGCATTACCAGAATAAAGGTAGAGCATGAGGTGGAGCCTTCCGAAGAAACCTCATAGGATCAAGAAGATGAAGAAGGGCAACACCTACATGAAGAAATAGACACATAGCAATTGCAACATTATCAGTTAGCTAGAGATAGGCAAAGGATAGAGGTAAAACCTCCTTCAAGGTATGGCTACGCTAACCTGGTATCTTATGCTAATAATATTGACAATTATGAGCCTTAATTATACTAAGAAGCTATCAATAGTAAAGAAGTTGCACAATGGAAAACTGCAATGATAGAAACAATTGAATCTCTTCACAAGAATTATACTTAGGAAGTTGCTGAGAGACCAAAGTACCAGAAGATTGTTGGAAGCAAATAGGTTTTCAAGAAAAAGAAAAAAATCCATGAAGTTGAAGATGCAAGATTCAAAGCCCGATTGGTGGCTAAAGGTTTTACACAGAGAGAAGGTATTGACTTTAATGAAGTTTTCTCTCTTGTAGTAAAACAGAGGTCTATCCAAGTCTTGCTTGCCGTCGAAGCTCAGTTTGATCTGGAACTTGAGTAGTTGGATGTCATGACAGCATTCTTGCATGGTGAGCTAGAAGAGGAAATCTACATGTAGCAGCTTAAGGGATTTGAAGTCTAAGGAAAAGAAGATCACATTTGCTTGTTGAAGAAATCTTTGTATGGGTTGAAATAGTCTCCTAGACAGTGGTATAAGCAGTTTGATACATTCATGCTTGGAAATGGCTACTGCAGGAGTGAGTATGATAGCTGTGTGTATTATAAGAAACTCATGGATCAATCCTTCATTTATTTGCTCTTGTATGTCGAAGACATGTTGATTGCCTGTAAAAACACGTCTGAAATCAACAACCTAAAAGCTCAGTTAAGCTTTAGAGTTTGAAATGAAGGATCTGGAAGCTGTAAAGAAAATTCTAGGAGTAGAGATTCACAGGGATAGAAAAGCAGGGACGCTTTTTCTATCACTTAAGAAGCATATTGAGAAGGTGTCGGAGCACTTTGGAATGCAAAGCTCAAAACCTATCAGTACTCTATTAGCAGCAAATTTCAAACTCTCAGCGGCATTATCACCACAAACTGAGGAGGAGATAGAGCATATGTCTCGTATTCCTTATGCTAGTACTATTGACAGTATCATGTATATCATAGTGTGCATTAGGCCTGATATTTCATATGTTGTGAATGTAGTGAGCAGATACATGAGAAATCTTAGAAAAATCCATTCCCAGGTGGTAAAATGAATTTTGCTATACTTGAAGGGTACTACTGATGTTGGCTTGGTTTACAAGAAACACAACGACACAATAGAAGTGTTGTCGGATATGCGGATTCAGATTATGCTGGAGATCTAGATAAAAGAAGATCCTTGACATCTGGATGCACTTCATTTGACCTGTGGTAGCACAAGGTACTATTAAGGTCGAGAAGATCTCTATAGTAGATAATCCAGCAGATATGGTTACTAAGTCAGTTCCAACATCCAAATTTAGGCATTACCTAAACTTGATTGGTGTATCAAGTAGTTAAAGCTTCAAGACGTAGAGTAGCAGAAGAAAGACGATGTGAGTCTTTTACCCAAGATGGAGATTTGTTATAATAAAAGACTAAAAGACAAACTAATCAATTGATGCCAAATTTATGTCTAAAATGATGACGTAGTTTTTGGCAAGACATAGAGTCTCATTAATTGTATGGGTATTATGCTTCATATCTATACAGAAGCATTAAATGGCCAAATTAATAGCCATATCTTTTGAAGAATTTAGAGCCACATTAGTGTCAACTACATCATGCTTCATTAAGAGCTTTGGCTATAAATAGCCATCAACTCTAGCATCAAAGGCACACCAAAACTTCAAGCTTCTAAGGAGTGTTATATTCTCTCTCCTAGTTTCTCTTATTTCAACAAGTGAGAGAAAGGTTCTTCAGTGAGGGAGAGAGTATTAAGTAGTGACAGGGGTTTTGAGTGAGAGTGCTTTTAGGTGTAATTGGGCATTAGGTTGTGAGTAAAATATGTTAGTGGCTCCTCTAACTATTTTCTTTGTTATAGTGAAATTTTCTCACTACTCTCTGATCGTGGATGTAGGCTATCATATATAGATGAGCCATGCTAAAATCTCTGTCTTATTTTGTCTATGTTTATTTCACCATATAAATAATATCACTAAGCATTGTTCATGTATACATCACTATTCATGTATACGGCATTATTCATATATAAGGCACTATTCATAACTACAATTACTATTCCATAACAGTGTTCTCACATCAACAAAATGGAATATAGCATGACTGTCTAATTACTCTTAAAAGTCCCCCAACAAAAATTTGTGACTAAGATGAAAAATTCTATTATAATAGACTAAGCACGGAATTAGGTATTGTAATTGTGTTGTTCCTAGTAAAGATTTCAGTATGAACCAATGCATAGCCTCTAAATTAGTCGAATAATATATGCAAATTGGCCCTTAAATAATAATCAAATTAATCTCCAGGTTTGAAAAAACTCATGCAAATCTCTCCAAAATCGCTAAATTAGTAGCAAAACATTTTATCATGCACAATGCTACCAATGCATGCACGTGGTGACTGGATTTGAGGGCAAAAATGGATTAAAAATCTCTCTCCTAGAACTGAAAAAGAAAACGATGATCATATTTTATTTTTTTTTATTGAGGATTAGTATCATATTTTTGCTAGAGGATAAGAAATTCTAATTAAAGCAGCATTACATATTATCCTCCCCTATATATGATTAAGAGCATTTTTATGCTTCGAGCATCTATCTGTAATCAACTTCATTCATTTTTAATACTTTAATCTATAAATATTGCTATTGATAAAGCTTGCCTGTGAGATTCATATTAAAAAAAATAATAAAAAAAACAAAAAACAAAATACAAAAAATTACCTCCATAAGAATGTGGGGTTTCGTGACTTTAGTACTATTTAATCGAGCTCTGGTGGCGAAATAAATATAGATATTCACACGGGCACCGAGGGCTCTTGCTAGTTATAAATTTCTCAAAAAGTGTAGGTATTTTCCTAATTCTTTTCTATGGAGGCACTATAATAAGAATAGTTTATCCTATATTTAGATCCATATGTGTGATGCTTTGAATTTCATTCGTTGAACAACTCGTTAAATTGATTTGCCACTGTCCCAATTATTGAAGATAGTACTAGATATTTGTATATGTTATTGGTAATAGCTCGTGTCAATATACAATATTACATTCCTCGTTTAGGGAATGGAGTGGCACAGGTATTAGCTACTTTTGCTACTTCTTTTATATAAAAGAAATTTATGTTTATAAGTTTGGATGGAATATTGTTGCCCGCGTTTGATTTTTTTTTCTCCCATAATGGCTGATTCATCTTAGAAAATCCATTGTTTCCCCTGAAATGGAGANAAAGAAAGAAAAATTCAGTATTGAAATAGATCTCAACTTTTTACACATTTTTGTAGTATTGCTATACCTATATAATCAATTTTGAAAAGCATCTTACCAAATAAAGCATTAATATATAGGTATCAGAATATTAAAGACTCAACTTTTTATATTTACCAAACACTATACTTTTCTATAATTATATGCATAATGATTAAAGCCCGAAAAGCATCACTAAACTTGAGTAATGACATATAAATCGGACCATTATGATGGTGATGGCTAAAAATTTCTGCTAAAAATACTTTGAGCATATTACTATCTCTATTCATCTATCTCTCTCCTTGTTTGTATGTCACAAGAAGAATATTTTAGGTGTATATATATACGGGCACTAATCTAGTAGGTATTTTTTTTTTTTTACCTATTCATAAGTATTGTTTTGCCCAATTAAAATTTATCACGCACGTCTTTTCATAGTAAAAGTTAGAGGAAAAAAAGTATTAAATAATAGGTATTTATTTTTATTATTTTTTCCCAACTACCCAAATTATGATAGCCGTTAGATTAGTAATATCTATAGATAGATAAAAAAATATCTATTGGATTGATAACCTATATATATATGTGCATACGAGTTTTGTAACATGCGCTTTTGTTGTGAGTTATATTAAGTTATGGCATGGGGCATAATGAATTGGTATAGGAAATATGATGAATTATTGTGTTGTATAAATGATTATATATAAAATATTAGTTATGTTATTTATAATAGATAACAATATTTTTACAATAAAATGATATTTGTCTAAAATATGATGAAATATTGTTTAGAACATTAAAAAATATTATTATAATAAAGAAGATCGATCATTCATTACATAACTTTTGTTTCCTTCTTTTTTTTTTGTTGTCTCATTGCAATCAGAAAAATAATTATTTTAGAATATGAAGAAAAAATAAAATCAAATTATACATTTTTTTAAAGAAAGGAAAGATAATGAATTTTTTGTTATTAAAATATAAAGTGTTTATTTTTAAGTATAAATTAATTAATTACCTTATTGATTTCATTTTGTTGATGCTTCTATTGATATTATTTTTTATCTGAAATCCAGAAAATATATTCTTAGTTAAATATTAGATGATATATCTTATATTTTATTAAATTAAATATAAATTGATAGTAATTTTTTACCTTTCTGAAATTATTTTTAGATCCAGTGGTATAGTTGGTATTGTTTCTGCTTCAGGATGGTTGCTGGTACTGGAAGAGATAATATGTGAATTTATCGTCGTCAAATATGGAAAAAAAAAAAGTGAAACGAATTAAATTATATGAAAGAAAAAAGATATTTCTTATAAACATATACTTAAAGTACGTATTTTTTTTAAAAAATATTGACTTTAAATGTTTATTACTTATGTATATAAGATAAATTTAAAATCTTTTTTTTTTTTAGTTATATGCTTTATGCACATATTTTTAATAATATTCATATATTTCTTTCCTTTATATTTTTTTGCTGACTAAATTCTTACATGTGTTTTTTTTCCTATTTACTTCCTGCTATTAATTGTGGTCTTATTTTTTTTTTATATATATGAATAATTTTATATTTTAGTTATGCATCCTACACATATTTTAATTTGATTGTCTTTTTTAGTGCAATATGATTCATATTTATATTTTTTT